>KV417509.1:383799-496185 GCA_001630335.1 Athelia psychrophila | reverse complement strand
AGGTGACCGTCGAGGCTGCTGTTCTAAATACTCGCGCAACTCTGGGATTAGCGATAAGTCCTAGCTTAAAAGGACAAGAAGTTATATGGAGGTTAAGTATCTCGGTACGTAAGCTTATGCACGTGTCTTAGCCGGCTTTTTGTTCAATCGGGCGTTTTTTATTTCCAGGGTCCTGTTATAATTACCGCGGCCCACCGGCTCTATGGGTACTGCAGTGTCGATTATAACCCTACGGCCCGGATTGGATCATCAAGCACCAGATTGAATCTCAGTTTACGCAACTCTGGCACTGGTGGCGGGAGGAGTCTGTATATATGAAGGGTCTACCAGAGACTGCTGTTAGGGCGCTAAGCAAGCATGCAGCGGGAAACTTGTGAAAACAGCTGGATTAAACTGACAACGATCGGACCCCGGCAAGAACCACCCACAGCACCGGCGCGACCACGACATGCCGCACCTCCAGCGCGTCTACATGGTGATGGACGCCGCGCGGTAAACACGCAAAGGACGCTTGGTATTGTATCCACAACCCGAGTACAAGTAATGCGTCTGCACTTTGGTACCTAGTTTACGCACCACGCGGAAAAGAAGGTTCAGCTAGCAGAATCGGCGCCGAACGACTTCGTGAGGAAACTCGATCCACCAGAGAGACAAGAATGACCTTTGTAAGGTTTCGTGCGAGGAAAGGAAGGTTTATATGTTTTGTAACTAGCAGAAGGCCTCAAGCAGGAAAACGGAGAAGCGGAGAAGCAAACGCGGAGTTTTGTGACTACCGCGAGGGTCGCCTATAGCCCCAATGTCACCCCTTTTCGTCAACCTTACGGACCTCACTCACCTGGTTCATTATACGGAATGGGAATGCGACCAGCGACTTCGACACCTTTCACAATGGGGATGCACTAATGGACTTGATGATGCACTAGGATGGACATTAGATTGGAGCCTTTGACCGTCTTTAGTAGAGCTGCCACGGAAACGGTAAGCTTGGGACGACTCGGTGACCAGCGACTAAGCGACTAGGCGGCATATCCCTCACTGGCGTAAGTATCGTCTTAACAAGAAGGACACCTGCCACGTGCAGCATTAAGCCTTTTCTGGCGAGTGGATGTGGTAAAAGAAGAAGCCGCGTTGACCGAAGCCACTCAGGGGCAGAAATTGAGCTTGCAGCGGTAACTATCGAACGATGTCACCCGTCGTAACACAAGCCGAAGTGTAGTTATAAGCAGGGGTTAAAGCACGTTACCTTTTTCGACCTGTCGCGCTACCGGTGTACCGACCACAGGTGCGACTATCGCCTGTGGGAGTGGCGCAAGAGAGAACGCGCCATAGAGCAGTCGCTCAATGCGACAAATAACGTCACGTACATGATTTTGGGGTACGTGTCTTGTTCGCTTCCGCGTTGGGCAAGTGCAGCCCACTGCGCCAGTCGGCGAAGTAGAGTTCACGCAAGGCGAGGGAACTCGGAACTGCACGCACGTGGCGCGAGGTTCAATTGGGGGGCTAGACGCGTCACTGTGACCGCTGCCCTTACCAGTGGAGCGAGCGCTCGTAGCACACGTAGTAGTGTAAGTACCACGCACAAGACGTAAGGACGTAAGGACAGAAGGAAGCGTTACGGTGTTATAATTACGGTTATTACTAATTAATAGCGACACGTCCGTTTACCTGGCACTCATAGTGCTAAGTGGGGCACCGGGCGGGAGGCGTGCGTAGGTGCGTAGGTGTAATTAGACTGTTAGACTGCAGCGTTGTCCGTGGAGCGTAAGCTGAAGTACGACTCGTTCGACATGCACTTGACGCACGAGAGTTACGAGTTGAGGGCCGACATGCTCCTGGGCCTGAGCCTGAGGCTCCATGCATGATGCGTAGAGAGGTCGTGCGGGGGGCTGAGGGTCGCGGACTGTGCAGGCGTGCGGGCGTGTCTGGGTCTGGGCGAGGAGACGACCGCCGGACGTCGAGTGCCTGTACGGCGACCTACGCTGCACCACGTCGCCCCACGACCTCGTTATTGTTATTCGACGGGCACATGGGGGCGGCAACAAAATTACTTCTTTTCAACGTCCCACGACGCCGCATGACGCAGAGGGTTAACCGTACGCTGGGTAAGTCTTCGCTGTAGGTATGTTTTAAGAGGCAGCGCCAGTCAATCTGAGCGTTCCCATGGATAAGAGGGCTGGCCGACCTTAAGCGACGTGTATGTGAGCGTCCCATCTACGAGTTATGAGTATCGCGATGTAAGCTTAGCGAAACTTATGGCCTTATTACGATACTACACGATCGAAGCACACTCTACAACCATCCACATGAGACTTTTGAACTCTCGCGCGCCCGTGACGAGACCACACGACAACAGCAAGCGATAGTGTGACTATCGGGAAGGTTTATACGGTGGCTGTGTCGGACGACGACATGCGCGTTTTGGTGCTATGACGAAAACTCCGCTAAATTTATTAGCGAGTTTTGGTGGGACCAGCGACGAATTTTATGTTCAAACGGACTCCTACTCAGAGCTACGACGGCTCATTTGACCGTCTCACATACACAGTTAACTGTTATACACGTATATCCTACGAAGACAGGCGGGGCAACAGGGGGTCACAGCTTACCAGTCATGAGTCACGGACAAGGCTACACATGTACGTATGTATACCGAATTTGCCACAAATTTAAATTCGTCGTCAATAACCCGCTAACCGTAACCGCAACCGTCATAGACCGTCCATTTCCCGCAATAAAAAATAAAAAAATCCGGTCGGCTCCCTATACGATCTGGAGTCTCGCCACAAACTTAAGACCTTTAGAGCAGCGCAAGACAGCGCAAAGAGCAAAGGAGAAGAGCTGTCAAAATCCTGGATTCTTGTATCTCATCTTCTTGTTCGGTCGCTCCTTAGTATAATGTCTACGGCTCGCTGATATACGATGTACTACTGCTCTAAGATCGTGGTTTTCTGTCAAGAGCTGAGAGCTGAACTTTTATAGTTTGATAGACCGGCGGGAGTTTTAATGGAAAAGCTGAACATAGCCTGAGAGTTATAAAACCTGAAACCCCTTTTCCTCACACGTCAGTGATCAATGGACAACGTCCACGTTACACTGCAGCCATACTCTTCACTCACAGCGATCTCCACAGGCGCCGCTCTGGGAACTCTTCTAGTTCATACAAACATCGTATCGCGTATCTACTCGATATTAAGTATTACCACAACTTTATAAACATATGTAGAAAAGCCTCAACGTGTCTGAGCCTCTCATAACCGCCGAACCCCCGTTTCTCCCCTTCTTTTACAAAGGTAACTTCCGGTCTAATATCACGGAATGATAAAAGTTTTTACTTCTTGGCGGAGTATTACGAAAGAGCCGCACTCCCCCGATATCGTTCAACACATGATATTAAGATACAACTTTTTCGACACGGTCACACCCTTGTACATTACTTCGGTGTCTTTAACTTCTTGGAACGTATGCCCAAGAATCTAGCATGTTTGAGTTAGTATGAAGGAACAAGTGTTGCTGCTGCTCCTGCCGCAGCGGCGGCAATCAAAAACGGTAGCCCCGGCAGTCAACCTCTCTAAAGCGGGAGTTTGAGATAAGAGTTTTTCCACTAAAGAGTGCTGCAGATCAGAGAGGATCTGTAGGAAGTTCATGAGCATGGACTCGTTTAACACCTCGTTCGCAGTGCACTTGTTTGTTCCATATTTGTTTCCTTCATAATGCTTTCTTTCGGCTTTCGGCTGATAGCTATACTCTGATCGACATAACAGCTTTTCGCATGTAATGTCTCTTTTTCGTCTATATATGATTTATGTCCACTGATTCCGTCTCTCTCTCTCTCTCTCAGCCTAGTTTCGTACATACCTCGTCCTCCCTCCCTCCTCCCCTACGTCTCGGGCCCCTCCCCCTCGTCTCGGGCCCCTCCCTCGTCTCGTGCGTCGGTACCAGTATGGAATCACATTAACTGTATGGGTTGCACAGTATAGTGGGGTAGGGGGGGACGGGAGGAGCAGCATAGGTGACAGCCCCAGCACTGCACAGCCGCACGTACGGCAAGACCGACAAACGACCGTTACGTGACATGCGCGACGTCGTGCGTACGGTGTTGCGCCATCCGCAACGACCGTCGCCACCACGCCACTCCACGACTCCACCACCCGTGTAGCTTCCCCGCATCAACAGCTCCCGCTCCTCCTACTACCTCTCTCATCTCTCCTATAACTCCTGAGCATTCCTACCAGCATTCTCGAGCATTCACACACACCATTTCCTTCGTCCTGATCGTACTGTCGATCAGAGAGGATCTGTATGATGTTGACTGAGCATGGAGCAGACATCAGACAACCATTCGAGCTGTAAAGCAACCGCAGGGGTTTGTGACTACATTAGTTCAGTACACGCGTGGTTATTAGCGCAGCGCAGGAACGAAGTAGAGGAGCAAAGTGGTGAACGATACTGTCGGGTACGCATTTTCTGAGTAAATATCCACATATATATGGGGGAATCACATGACCATTGTGTATCTTTAGTGGTTCTCTCGGTCCGTTCTGCTGTTCGTCCAGCGACGTTGAACTGCGCCCGATCAGTGAAGGCCACATAGTGGGCGCGGCTTAGATGGAGAGCAGGAGTTAAGTAGGAGTTAGTGAGGCTAAAAAAAATGGGGTGTTATAGTATATGATTAGATAGGTGACGGAAAATAGGTTCGAGGGGTTTACGAGAGCCCGATATGTCACTCGTAGGCTCACGAGTGTTGGAGTGGTCATGAGCCGGCAGAGTCGTTCGAGGATTGGAAAGCGGTTTTATTTTGAGTTTTGTGAGGATAGTGAAAAGGCTTACTGAAATGAGTCCATTTTAATTACGGGACGGCTTCAACGCTAGTCCTCTTTTCTTAGTCTCTATAAGCTGGAGGCTCTAGGCTAAACGAATGCAGTCCTGCAACCCCGGTGAGGTTGTGAATCAGGTCATATGTGGGCGGTCAGCGCTAACAGCGGCGCGCCGCGGCAGTCGTTGACGCGTATCAGGGCGACTACGACACTATAGCTTGGGGGTGCGGACTCACGTATTGCCGAAGACGCGCTGAAGCGGTGGTCTTTGGAGCTCCGCAGCTGTTCTGGCGGTGATTTCGCAGATTCCCGTCTAACCCAGCTGGTCCTGCAGCCCCGGGACCACGGAGTCGCCGTTGCTTCGTATCGAGGCAGGTACGCCCGGTGAGCAGATATCGCCCCGAGCGAAGAGTCTTTGCCCAGAAGTCCAACATACGAGAGTCTGGTACAAGTTTAAAAAATAGTTGAGTGCGGCCAGATAGTTTGACATTGTCTTGAACCATGAGTTTGGGAGTCTATATAGGAAGGACCCATACGACACGTTTGTTACACTCCGGAGTAGTGCATTATTAGCAGAAACGATGGGTAGGCGAGTAGAGGTCTGAGGAAATGAGAAACGGGACAGAAGTCACAGAACGCGACGAGATTTCCAAAGTTCAAACACGTCTCTGAGCTCTGGCACATCCCGCGGTTAGCCGAAGGAAAAATGAAGAAATGTTTGCGCACTTGGTTGAAGTTCGGCCACATATGTACATGTACACGTGCACAGCCGAGGTTCCTGCGCAAATCTTGGAACAATCCGAGAAATGACCTGCAGCTGGTCGCCAGGAAGAGACGATTATCTTCATTCCTTTTGGCGTGGCTACGGGAGGCTTCCCTGAAGGTTTGCGAACGGCCCGTACGTGTCGCGATCGTACGTGGGACTCCCGTGCAATGCGCAAGAATGCGCGTTACCGACACTGACAGTGTTCGGCAATCATAGCATCAAGAGCAGTACCTGCCAGTGCCAATCATTATTGCTTAAATTTAAACACCGTTAAAGCCATATGCATGCGTGCATGCATCGGAGCAGGCGCCGACCATAACACTGGGCGACAGCTGGGCGGACAGAAGGATCCTAGGAGGCTGGTGAACTTGATTCTTGAAGCGAGTTGCGCTGCCTGCAGCCCATGAACATCACTCGCACGTAATCCCAGCGTATTCCCAGCGTAATCCAGGGTAACCGCCACCCAGGGAACGCGAACAATCAAATGCGCTGGGGTTTGTAACAGCAGTCCTGCAATTTGGCAGTAGCAGTAGTGCTAGTGGCCGTTGAGCGCGCAGATGGCAGTGATCCGTAGCAGTAAAAAGTCATCAAAGAAGGGGTGTGCTCGCTAACGTTTCGTGATAGTTTTGAAAATTGCTGAGAATGCCCTCCCGCCTCTGCTTGCATGCATGATGGTGAGGTGGCAAAGACGTAACATTGGACAGGAAAGACGTCGGAACGAAACGAGTCAGGGAAAGTCTCGGCCGAGTTACCGACGGGGGTACTACTGGCGAAATGAAAACGTGATTGGCTGCTACATAAAAAACTTTGGTATTGCGTTCCAGCTCTTTCCTTCACTCCAACCATGGCCTCCCTCGCAGCCCGTTCCCTCCGCTCCGCCGCCCGTCGCACCTCCCGCATCACCGCGCAGGTCGCCGCAAAACCTTCCCAGACCGCCGCCTACTCCCTGCTCGCGCGCTCCGCCGCTGCAGGTGCATCCCGCCAGGCCGTCCCCACAGTGCGTATATTTTGCGGGCACAAACCACAAAGCAGCTAACGGTATTCTAGGCGGCCCGCGGAATCAAGACTCTTGACTTTGCCGGCACCAAGGAGGAGGTCTACGAGCGCGCGGACTGGCCGCTCGCGAAGCTCCAGGACTACTTCAAGAACGACACGTTGGCCCTTATTGGCTACGGCTCCCAGGGCCACGGACAGGGCCTGAACGCCCGCGACAACGGCCTCAATGTCATCGTCGGTGTCCGGAAGGGCGGCGAGAGCTGGAAGCAGGCCCAGGAAGACGGATGGGTACGTCGCCTTCCCCATGATGCATATTGCATATTGCACCGTGGCTGACCGACATGCTGTGTTAGGTACCCGGCGAGAACCTCTTCCCGATCGAGGAGGCCATCAACAAGGGCACCATCATCATGAACCTGCTCTCGGACGCCGCGCAGTCGCAGACGTGGCCCACCGTCGCGCCGCTCATCACCAAGGGCAAGACGCTGTACTTCTCGCACGGCTTCTCCGTCGTGTTCAAGGACGACACCAAGGTCATCCCGCCCACCGACGTCGACGTGATCCTCGTCGCGCCCAAGGGCTCGGGGCGCACCGTGCGCACGCTCTTCAAGGAGGGACGCGGCATCAACTCCAGCGTCGCCGTGTGGCAAGACGTTACCGGTAACGCGAAGGAGAAGGCGATCGCGCTCGGCGTGGCTGTCGGCTCCGGGTACATGTACGAGACGACGTTTGAGAAGGAGGTCTACTCGGACCTCTACGGAGAACGTGGTGTGGTGCGTTTTCAAGCTTCGTCGGGTGTGATTGCGTTGCTGATCGTCTCCGTTTTCTGCAGTTGATGGGCGGTATCCGTAAGTCGCAGCGCGTGCATATTTGGCTGGGCCACCATACTGATGATTCTCACAGAGGGCATGTTCCTTGCGCAGTACAAGGTTCTCCGCGCAAACGGACACTCGCCGTCTGAGGCGTTCAACGAGACCGTGGAGGAGGCCACACAGTCTTTGTTCCCCCTCATCGGTGCCCATGGGTACGTGCCCTTCCAGACTACCTTCAAAGGCTTGCCACTAACGTTCTAAATCATCACCCAGAATGGACTACATGTACAACGCATGCTCGACCACCGCGCGCCGCGGCGCGCTCGACTGGGCGCCCATCTTCGAGGCCGCGAACAAGCCCGTGTTCGAGGCGCTGTACGCGAGCGTGAAGAACGGCACCGAGACGCGCAAGTCGCTCGAGTTCAACGGGCGCGACACCTACCGCGCGGACCTCGCCAAGGAGCTCGCGGAGATTGACGACCAGGAGATCTGGCGCGCGGGCAAGACCGTGCGCTCGCTGCGCCCTGACTACAAGCCCGAGTAGATGTATGATGGATGTGGATGGAGGGATTAAAGCATTATTGTAGACTTGATTAAAACAAAAGCACCAAGGTGCACTTTGAAGCGTCTGCCACAGTCTGAGTGTGCATCTCGGACGATACAAAGGATTCCTTTGTAGGGCAAATGCTTGCACTTACATGTTCAGGTTGAACTTGCACGTGCAAAGAAGTTGTGAGAGATAAGATAGGGCTCATGCAAATACGACGAACGTCACGTGATTTGGATAATTCAATAACAATTCATTACGGTCCTTTCGTCTAAATACAAGACGATGGTTAATTCGAAAGATTTATTTTAGAATTAACCATCGTGTCCGATTTTCGATAGACGAGATGCATGAGTTGTTATTGAATTTTCTTGATAACGTGACGTTCGTCGTACTTGCATGAGCCCTATCTTAGATTGAAATGGACGCACCACGATGTTGAGTCCCGCTCGGATTCGCTGAGCACAGACACTGCCATGTACCTCTACATCGCTGATTTTATGTCTTGCCGCAAATCTCGAAACTCGGACATGTTCAAACGTCATTAATCATTGTGAGCCCCGATGTGTGCCCGGAACTCTGAGTACCTCTACCACGCCCAGAAAGTGGCCTTGCTTGACCGTCGCGTCCGAGCCGCATCGTCTTTTTGAACTTCGAAATCAACGAGCAAGTATTTGGGATCGTGCCGTCGAGGTCACGACTCACCTTCGTCCTGGACCGGGACTTCAATAGGGGTGGTCACCGTAGCCGTACATAACCGTATACGGTCACCGTAACCGTTCCGTCAAGCCCTCGAGCGACAACTTGTGCTTACGGTTACGGCCCGCATCGTAACTGTACCTGACCGTAAAAATACGGCGTGTACGACCGTAATACGGTTGTACGGTATTTTATTCAGGAACCTTGCGGTGCTGCCAATTAGCGAATGCGTGGTGGCGAAGTTGTTTTGATCCGGTTACAACACGACCCAGGAAAAATCGGCTGAAGCCACACAGGGGCTAAATTCCCTGGAACAATCTGAATCTGTCACGGTTACTGGCACCGTGACAGATCTAAATTGCGCCACTGGATTCATTTCTTAGCTTCATCGCTGAAATCCACTCAAGAGCCTAGCACCAACCACTTTCGTCGTGCTTGCGATACAACAATGTCTTATCCTTCAGATTTCTGGACAGACTTGTAAGTAGTTAACTTTATTGTGCCCGATGTACCGTATGATCGTCATACGGTCGTATAACCGTAACAGGCCCGTAACCGTACCGTTGGCCCCTCGACATCCCCCCAATACGGTATGTTACGGTACGGTAATATACCGTATTGAACCGTACACTGTACGGTCGTAACCGTATACGGTACGGTGACCACCCCTAGACTTCAAGTTCATGTCGAGTCTTCTCAAGGTCGGTGTCTGGAAACGGCGGACAAACGGCTGCATAGTCAAGCTTGGAACCCACCGCACCTCAACCGCACCTTGAATCTGGATTGCACCATTCCAACGCTGCAGGACTCGCGAAACTCGACCAGGCCTGGTTTTGCAGTATTTTCGATATAGATCTAGAGAGGCTCGACGTTGTATCGTAAACTTGCATATCTTGGAGGCGAGATCGCCTCAGGCCTTGCTCAGGCCGCTATGATTATTCGGCATGCTTTTGTCTATGTGAGTCTTTCGGGTTGGTTATTTACCGACAGGTGTTGGATAGGTGCTGAATTTATGCTCAAAGACTCTCACACTTAAAGCTTAATAGGGAGCACCCTCGCTCGAGTCCATACGCGCAGAATACGCCGCGCCCCTCGGATCCTCCTCACTCGTCGTCAACTTCCTTTTTGCGCGTTTCCTAGTCAGCACACCCGTCACAAATATATATATACAAGTGAGCCCCACCCCCTCACCCTCTGTTTTATCCCGCTCAAGTTGGCTCACCTGCTGCAGGGCATAATTATCATGATAATGGACGTCAAACTTCAAAGGCATAGTTGCCTTTAGTACGATTAATGGCGGGTTCTCCGACGAATCTGACCTTACGCACGCACCTACCGCGCCAAAAGACGACGAGACGATCGCACAGACGCTCGGGATCGAGTGCGCATGCTGCTGGGGTGATATTGCGGAGGGCTGCGTTGTGTTTGCCAAGTGGAGCCTACGTGCGTTTCACATTCCACACCCCTCCTTGCACTGATTCCTTATTGTGATTATAGCGTGCAGTTCATCAGGCAGCTGTTGCACGAGAAACCGGGTAACCGATTTGAACGCGCCGCGCCCATGTTCAGGTCATCCTCCTAGCCTCTACGACCGATGTCTTGTAGATCATATGCCTCAGCCGTGATTTCGAGGTCTTAGACTGCACCCTTGTCACACTCATATCCTACAGCATGCACGCAGCTACGGGCTTACCTAGTGCGTCCTATTCCCCATTTAAGTTTTGAATTTCATTCGCTGAGACCCGTGTTATTGCGCAGATATTCGACCCTCTACCAACTGTGGGTCCTCTACCTCCTCTTCCTCTCCATCCTCTCCATCGCATCGGGTGCCGTCCTCACATACAAGAAACCTGGAGCCTGAACCTGCTTCCTCTGCCACTGCGCGTCTCTGGGCGACGGGCTACAAAACTGAGGACTGCTATGCTGAGGAGGAGGATGGTGCGGAAGGGGAGATTATGACGCTGCGCAGACGGGGGATTCTCAGGCCTACCTTGACGCTTAGGAACTCCAGAGATGTGCTGTCTGCGCTTGTGTCAATTGCGAATACGGGAGAGGCGCAGGCTGGAGAGGAGATGTGTTTGTGTGTGCGGGTGATTGTGTAGGGACATTGGTCCTTACTTCGTCGGCAGTCATCGGTGTCGCATATGTTAAGGGGGGGTCGAATGACCTCGTTCCGGAGCTGAGATGATTTGGTTTCGTATTCTTGCAATTGCTTTACAAGTGTGGCTGAGCGCAGCAGGCTAGGCTTGAAGCCTGCGAGATGCCGGCGTATTCTCAACAGTATACATGTATACATTGGACTATGCTACACATGTGTATGTAAGTGGTAGTCAGGAACATTCAAACATGTGTGGCCCCCGTGTAGGGATAAATGATCACCGGGACCCACCGCGAAGATACTTCTCTCCACCCAATGCAGCCAGACTCGCAAAATTGCGGTTTGTCCCAATGGAAATCTTTCGGGAGCTTGCTCAAATAGCGCCCTGAATTAACATCCACAAAGTATCCATCCTCTCCCAACCGCACCAGGGTCTCAGCTGGATTATGAGCATGCATTGTTGTGTTGCTCCATTTACCATTGAAATCTTCACCAGTCAAGGCATGTTCGTGGCCGGTGAGGGCATCCCAGAATCGAATGGTCTTGTCATCAGATGCAGAAACAATCGTCAAGCCATCCGGGAAGAATTCCGCAGATGTGACGGGGTCAACATGGCCTTCAAGTGGTGAGAGAAGTTGGTTCCCGGTGAGGGCATCCCAGACCCGAATGGTGTAGTCATTGGATCCCGAAACAATCTTCAAGCCATCCGGTGAGAATCCCACAGATCTGACGGGGAAGTCGTGACCTTGAAGTGGTGAGAGAATTTGGTTCCCGGTGAGGGCATCCCAGACTCGAATGGTGTTGTCCTCCGATCCCGAAACAATCTTCAACCCATCCGGTGAGAATCCCACAGTGGTGACAGTGTCGTCGTGGCCTTGAAGTGGTGAGAGAAGTTGGTTCCCGGTGAGAGCATCCCAGACTCTAACGGTCTGGTCATCAGACCCCGAAACAATCTTCAAGCCATCCGGCGAGAATCCCACAGATGTGATGGGGTCAACATGGCCTTGAAGTGGTGAGAGAAGTTGGTTCCCGGTGAGGGCATCCCAGACTCGAATGGTGTTGTCATTGGACCCCGAAACAATCTTCAAGCCATCTGGTGAGAATCCCACAGATCTGACGGGGTACTCGTGGCCTTGAAGTGATGAGAGAAGTTGTTTCCCGGTGAGGGCATCCCAGACTTGTATGGTGTTGTCATTGGACCCCGAAACAATCTTCAACTTATCCGGTGAGAATCCCACAGATGTGATGGCGTTGTTGTAGCCTTGAGGCGGTGAAAGAAGTTTCCCGGTGAGGGCATCCCAAACTCGAATTGTGTTGTCATCAGACCCCGAAACAATCTTCAACCCATCCGGCGAGCATCTCACAGATGTGACGGGACCGACATGGTCTTGAAGTTGTAAATTTTGGTTCCCGGTTAGGGTATCCCAAACTCGAATGGTGTTGTCCTCCGACCCCGAAACAATCTTCAACCCGTCCGCTGAAAATCCCACAGATCTAACAGGGTTAGCATGGCCCCGAAGTGGTGAGAGAAGTTGGTTCCCGGTGAGGGCATCCCAGACTCGAATAGTGTTGTCATTGGACCCCGAAACAATCTTCAAACCATCCGGTGAGAATCCCACAGATCTAACGGGGAAGTCGTGGCCTTGAAGTGGTGAGAGAAGTTGGTTCCCGGTGAGGGCATCCCAGACTTGCATGGTGTTGTCCTCCGATCCTGCAACAATCTTCAAGCCATCCGGTGAGAATCCCACAGTTGTGACAGTGTCGTGGCCTTGAAGTGGTGAGAGAAGCTGTTTCCCGGTGAGGGCATCCCAGACTCGAACAGTCTCGTCATCGGACCCCGAAACAATCTTCAAGCCATCCGGTGAGAATCCCACAGATGTGATGGGGTCATCGTGGCCTTGGAATGGTGAGAGGAGTTGTTTCCCGGTGAGGGCATCCCAGACTCGAATAGTGTTGTCATTGGATCCCGAAACAATCTTCAAGCCATCCGATGAGAATCCTACAGATCTGACGGGGAAATCGTGGCCTTGAAGTGGCGAGAGAAGTTGGTTCCCGGTGAGGGCATCCCAGACTCGAACGGTCGTGTCCTCCGACCCTGAAACAATCTTCAAACCATCCGGCGAGAATCCCACAGATTCCACCTTGCCTTTGTGGCCATGTATCACCTGCAGGAGAGGAGGCCATGTTGTATCTACACCAGAAACAACAAGCGCTAGCCGGTCGTGATAGAATGTTTTGTAGATGAGAGTGTCGCGGGGGGTGAATGGCAACGCTGTGGCATAGATCAACAAAGGGTGTTCCTCGATTGTATTTGAGAAGTATTGCGCAAAGCGATGGGCGTCATTCACGAAGTGATACAATTGACCAGCGGGTACATATTTCTGGATGATGCTTTAGTATGGAGTATGGAGGCAGATGATTTGAACAGAGACGAACCTGGATCCACTTGAGTAATATGACCAGGGACCGGATGACCACATGGTAGCTCTTCATAATGGCAAGAGCTTCCATCCAATGAAGCAGATGTCCTCGCATGAATACAAGTATAACATCACCGAGACCATCCGGCGCATATGTGATCAAGCAAACGTGCTCAATCCAAAACCTGGAGGCATACGCCACGCATTCGGGTAACTTCTCGTCTTGGATCGGATGTGGGAGCGCGAGATTGCATAAGTTTTCCCGTAGCTCCTGCTCCAGAAGTGTGATACATTGGCGAGCGATCTGTTCATTGGCATGCTTGGCGTTGATAGCCCAGGGCTCCTTGAGGCCAGGATGTGTGAGGTAATCGAAGAAGGAAGTATGCAGAAGTTGTATGGGCTCTTCTTTCCCCCCGCGAATTACACTCCCAAGCCGTGATATTGTCTGCACCGACGGCCGAGATAGTCCTAGGAGAGTATCTATTGTCGTGCACGAGAGTGGAACTCGTGCGCCAATGACCGCCCCTAGGATGGTTCTAAAGTCACTGCAAAATACTTCGTCATCCCATTTGCCAGCGGATTGGAGTGCGGTCTTGTACAGCTGGTGGAGACTGGCAAATGGTTTGGCATGTGCACCCGGTTGGTACTTGATAAGCTCGCCCATATTCTGCTTGGGGTCTTGGCCATCAATCAAGCGACACGCAGTCGCTGCCCATATGAAAAGACCTGCAGCTAAAATGGCCAGACGCATGATGTCCTCCTCGCTGGGCCAGTCTTGCAGGGCAGGAAGGTACTCAATGTTGGCTTCCCGTATCTCATGCAAACGGATCCGGATAAACTCCGTGATATCTGCTTGACTCGTCTCCGAGTCAACCCTAAGTTCCACGCGACGCATGCGAGTGTGCTTGAACTGGTCCAACATGTCTCGCTCGGGGCGGCTAACAATGAGAATACGTAAGAAGCTAGGGAGGTTCGAGAACCCCCCCGAGAGAGCTCGAATCAATTCTTTCTGGTCTGCCGCGCTACCCGACTCGTCAAGGGCATCGATGACGACCAAAATGGGACCCCTAGACCATGGTATGTCTCCCAGGGCCGTGGCGCTCAGCAGCTTCGAGAACTGGACACCTAGGGGCTTGCTTGCGATGTTGGCAGTGCCCTGGACGACTTGTTGGACTCTTGCGCCAACGGCTGTGTCGAAATGCGCGAGTTGGTAGGCTAATGTGGGGATCAGCGTTGACACGTTTCGCTCCGTGATACCGCGGTCGAAGAAGAAGGATGCACCCAGGAGTCCGACATCGTCCATCATCCCGGCTATAGTTGATGACAAGGTGCTCTTGCCTGTCCCAGCCAATCCAGAAATCCACATCACGTCCTGACGGCCGTCCGAATCATCTGAAAACCAGTCCATGGTAGACTTGATGGCATCTAATCGGGTATTCGGGAGGCAAATACTGCGTTTCCTCTCGTCCATGACGGAGGGCCTCAACTTTTCCAACAGCTGGTCAAATCCTGTGTGCATGTTAACAATGCTTGTCCTGCGACGTATCGGTCAACAAAGACGTACTGATTTTATTCACTGTTGCGGCGACATCAGCTGTGACCAGCGCTGTCTGTGTTGCAATGCGCCCCATGAAGTCGGCTCGCAGTTGGTTGAACGTATCCTGATAACGACTAATCAAAGTGTCCGTGTTTGAAAATGATTCCTTAAGGACCTTCCCTGAAAGTGGGTGAGTGGAAGCCCCTTGTATGTCTGGATGTTACTAACCTGCAAATGCGCCGCGACGTGCATAGTCCTGAATGAAGTAACCGCAGATGACCGTCTGCTTCAAGATAAGATCTAGCACGTCTTGCAAGAGCTGATCGCCCTTCAATTTCTCCGACCCGACTACGGTCGAGTACGTAGACCTCATTGTCTCAATGAGCTGCGCGATTTGAGCGTCTCGCTCGTTCTGCGCTTGCACCAGCTAACGTGGGAGTTTGAACAATGCTTTTATATATAGAAGGGGGCGGCTTACCTTCAGGCCAACTGACAGCACATTCCACGCGAGGTTGACCCAGGGGTGTATCTGGAAAGCGATGAGATCAGTGGGTGGAGATACGAGTGACCGGGAAGACGTACCTTGGCTATCTCGTCCCCAATCTTGACCAAGATGCTCAGATTTTCCATGAGCGAAGCAAAAGATCCCACAAGATCTGATGGAACAGCGCTCGTTACCGCATTTTCAGTAGTGGTGATAGCATCGGCAGCCGCTGTGAGTCGTGGTGCTGTTGAGTTTTCACTGGGTTCTGGGAGATGGTTGATTGAACTGGTGAACGCGGTGGTGGAGGGATCCTTGACCCGCACTGTCAGGTTGCAAGTGTGTTTGCCTTCTACTTCCAACGATAGAGATATGTCTGGAAAATTATCTAGGTCAGCTAGAAAGTTGTGGATTACAGCTGCACGTATCTTCACCTTCTCCCGGTCTATGAACACATTGTTCAAGAAGCTCGCCCAGTTCAATTTCAATTTTTCCTACTAGTACTAGCTTCTTGGACGGCTTGAATCTACTGTCTCTGAATAAACAGAATGTAATCTTTGCCGAGCTCGACAAAGGCAATCTATGGCCCAAGGTCAGGTCATCTACCCGTCACGGTTCTGCATCAGCACTCACAATGTAAATGTATCATCCCAGCGGAGGTCGACATCATCCTTCCAAGCCACGCCCTTGGTCCTCCACGAATAGCTTGCTGCGTCGATCTGAACATATGCCCTGGTTGATTTCCGTATGAACTTAAGTCGATCGACGCCTGCCACTTGAGCGACTGCGATGGTAATTAGTTCCCATATAATCTGGAGGTACGGGTTAACGCACCTGCGATCTCATAGGACTTTGTTTCGGAGTCGCCGCTTCACCGCTGAATGAGCACCGAGGTTCCTCAGTGAAACTGATGCACTCACGCAGAAGAGGCCATCAAGTGCACTCAAGCGGCGCCGTTGACTGGTTCAGAGATAGTTGTATTAGTCGACAAGTACGTCGTAAACTTTGAGCTCGGTCGACCTCAGGTCGACCTCGATGATTTGGCGTTGATTTAGCGTGCTTATGGGCGTCTGGGAGTTTTGCTGCCGAGCTGTGCAGAGTTTGTAGAGGTTTGTAGCATGCGCGTCAAATTCGGTATTGCTCAGTGACAGTCGCCCGCATCGTCTTTTTGAACTTACGAATTTAATGCATAATGAGTAAGTATTCTTGTATTGTGTTCAAATGGAGTTGGGCACAACTCATCTTTCTTCAGAATCACAGCAGTCTGGACTGGAATCCTCCGAGCCAGCGGCTACGATGCCTTTCAAGTTTCAAGACCCTTGGGCATGTCGTGTCATCTCAGCTTCAGAGTCAACGTCAACACCACAATATGTATCCGCAAATGACATCAGTTGACTGTATTGTTGGCCCGAGCAAGGCCCTAGGCTACTAATTACTGCAGATCACTACACCCAACGGTCCCGCGCCCAGCACAGGCGTACTCTACACTCAATCCCAAACATGGCACTCAATAGTGGAGAGATTCTAACCCAACCCCCCCAAGGATCCCAGGAATTGGCCTTGAAGAGTGGGTGCTCGGTTCAAAGCCTGATTTTTTGGGGATATCTTATCGATTGGAATGGCTTAGAAATGGCTGATTGTGGGCTGTGTCATTCCAGTAGATCTCAGCGTGTCATGGGGGGCCGGTGGGTTCTCGCTGGCCGGCGGACTCTTCCGGCGGGAGTTCGGTGTCCTCACCGAAGTGGCCTTCCTCGGGGTCAGCCTCTATGTTCTTGGGCTTGCTCTGGGACCAATGCTGCTCGCACTCTTGTCTGAGGTACTTGTTGCATCACATAGATACTGTAACTGGCTGGTCCAAATTGTCGCTACTCAATGCTGCAATTGGTCCTACCAGGGCCACGATCTTTGCGGATAGTAGTCAAAGAGTGCGTAACCACCTATCGTCTTCCGTTTCATATCCCTAATAAGTTACTAGTTTCTGGAGTGACGCATCATTTGCGTCAAATTGTTTTGGAGACGCCTCTCTACGGTCGCGCCCGTTCCAGGATGTCATTGACGGAGGAGCGACACACCATACAGACAATTCTGCAGAGATCCGGCGCATCTCCCGTTGAGCTCATCATCATCATTGACGATTTCGGTGTAACGGGCTCGTTCTAACGTTACATCCAAGTGGTGGATCGCTGTCGGTGACTTCTGATCCAAGTGCTCCTCAGTCCCGACTACACCGAAGACTCGGCGGCAGCCACCAGGAGACTCGTTCCCGCCCTTGCACCATTGCGCGCACCTGTTCTGACCTTCTTGGAGATATCTGGATGGGACGCCGCTTGGGGACGGTTTTTCATGCTGATCTTTGGCGGTTTTCGATGAAACCCTGAAGCATGCATTGCAGAAATTATAGAAACAGAGCTCTCATAGTATGTGCTCAATAAAATTTGTTGATTTGAAAACATTGCGGAAAGGCATGCAAAAACTCTTTAAACGGGTCCTTGACCGGCCCTGCTATTGGTATTATTGTTGGCTATTCGACAATGCCACACTCGGGTGAGCTGAGCATAGTCACTGTGCCATGTACCTCTCTATACTGAATTTATATCTTGCCGCAAATCGAACATGCTCAAACGTCACTGTGGGCTCACATTAATATTGGGCCCCGATGTGTGGCAAGTGATCGGTCCCTCGGCGTCGTCGGCTGGGGCCACAAGTGACAACACTTAACCACTGCGCAACGACGCCATCCCCTTCTCTACCTACCCCCATCATGTCCCTCAAGATGCTTTCCGACCTCTACGAGAGCGTTGACCCGACGTTAAAGTATCCCGTCAATTTCTGCATCGCGACGACCGCGACGGTCTACGTACTGTCGATCATCACCGGCAACGTCTCGCAGGTGGACAGGGTGTGGACGTTCCTGCCGACGATATATACGGCGTACTTTGCGTTGATGCCCTTGTGGCCGGACCACGCGAAGCTCTATCTGGGGCCGTACACCCCGAAGGAAGTGCCGTACTTTGTCAAGGACGAGTACAGTCCGAGGGCGCTGCTTATGTTGGCGCTTGTGGTGAGTTGCCAGGCTCATCGGTTGGTTATCGTGCGCTGACTCGCATCACAGTTCTTGTGGATGTGCAGGTCGGTCGAATGTTGGCATGGCACTGGCAGCTTGCTGATGTATCCTTACTCAGGCTCAGCTACAACACATGGCGCCGAGGACTGTTTAACCCGTGAGCGTCTCCCATACGCCAGCTAGCCTTACTCTAACAGGATCACAGGAACGATGAGGACTACCGCTGGGCCGTGCTCCGCGAGAAGGTCCCGACATGGCTTTTCCAGCTGACGAACCTCACTTTCATCGGTCGGTGCACTCCCCACCGGCGCGAAGCGCATCTTACTGACTACACCCCCAGCCATAATCCAGAACATCATCCTGTTCCTGCTCGGCATTCCGACCCGCACCGCGGCCCTGCAGCCGCACACGCCGCTGGCCGCCTCCGACTACACCCTGGCCGCGCTCGCGGTGATCACGCTCGCGACCGAGTTCACCGCCGACAACCAGCAGTACTCGTTCCAGACGTTCAAGCACGGCGGGGTGCAGCTCAGCGCGAACGACTGGCCGGGCGCGCGGCTGCGCTGGTCCGGCGCGGACGCCAAGCGCGGGTTCGTGACGCGCGGCCTGTGGGCGTGGACGCGGCACCCCAACTTCTTCTGCGAGCAGACGTTCTGGGTGCGCTTCGTCTCTTTAATTGAGGCTCTTGGCATAGTGCTGACGCTGCGCGACAGATCCTGATCACGCTCTTCCCCATCCTCGCGCCCGGGCCGCCCTCGCTGCCCACTCCCCTTACCTCGGTGACCACACTGTACCCGCTCGCGCCGTGCCTCGTGCTGTGCACCCTGTTCTTCTCGTCCACGCTGTTCTCCGAGTCGATTTCGCTCAGCAAGTATCCCGAGGAATACGCCATGTACCAGAGCAGGGTGGCGATGTTCGTTCCCGTATTCACGCCCATCTGGGGCCTGTGGGCAGCTGTTCGCGGCCGCAAGGGTGCCTTCGACCAGGCTTTGTGGGGGAGGAGCAAAGCCGAGTAGGCTCTCGGGATAGTGGCACTTTTGTTTTCATCATTGTAGCATGTCACAGCCCTGGTTCACGTGGCAATAAGTATATAATATCTGAGTACTGCTATACGGGCCATTGCCTCCAATCTGTGTGCGCTCCTGCGTAATAATAGGAAATGGTAAACCGGCTTGCGCTTGTTCTAATTGTCAACAATTCATATTATACGGGCTTCAAACTATATAGTAAAAAGGTCGTGTATCTAGGATATGAACTTTGTTACACTGGCGGAAAATGAATTATGACTGGGACATGTAGTGTTCCTGATGCCTTTCGCCATAGAATGTAACAGGATTTATGAAAGTACACACATTTTTCAAAAGAAAAGCCAACCGGAATTCTGCCGAGATAGTGCCCTGAATTGGCATCTCTGAAGTAGCTGTCCTCATCCAAGATTACCATGCTATGAGGTGTGTTGGGACTTGGGAGATGGAGCATTGGTGCATCACAATTTTCTGATGCGAGATGCTGCCCAGTGGCCACATCCCACACCCGAACGGTCTTGTCGTACGACCCCGAGATGATCTTGGATCCATCTGGCGAGAAGGAAACAGACCACACATCTGCCTTGTGGCCCTGTAGTGGCAGGAGGGAAGCCTCGCCAGTGAGGGTATCCCACACCCACACGGTCCAGCCACCCGCATCCGAGGCGATCTTGGATCCATCCGGCGAGAAAGAAACAGACAACACCCCTCCCCCGTGGTTTTGAAGTGGCGGAAGGGCAGCCTTGCCAGTGGTGGCATCCCATACTCGCACGGTCTTGTCATTTGACCCTGACACGATCTTGGATCCATCCGGCGAGAAGGAAACACAGAGTACAGAGCCCTTGTGGTCTTGAAGTGGCGGAAGGGCGGCCTCGCCAGTAGTGGTATACCACACCCGCACGGTCTTGTCACTTGACCCCGACACAATCTTGGATCCATCTGGCGAGAAGGAAACAGAGTGCACCAACCCCTCGTGGCCTTGAAGTGGCGGAAGGGCAGCCTTGCCAGTGATGGCATCCCACACCCACACGGTGCCGTCAAACGACCCCGAAATGATCTTGGATCCATCCGGCGAGAAGGAAACAGACCACACCCCTCCCTCGTAGCTTTGAAGTGGCGGAAGGGCAGCCTTGCCAGTAGTGGCATCCCATACTCGCACGGTCCCGTCATTTGACCCCGACACAATTTTGGATCCATCCGGCGAGAAGGAAGCACAGAGTACATTCTCGTGGCCTTGAAGTGGCGGAAGGGCGGCCTTGCCAGTGGTGGCATCCCACACTCGCACGGTCTTGTCACTTGACCCCGACACAATCTTGGATCCATCTGGCGAGAAGGATACAGAGTACACCACTCCATCGTGGCCTTGGAGTGGCGGAGGGACAGCCATGCCAGTAGTAGCATCCCACACTCGCACTGTTTTATCGTACGACCCTGACACGATCTTAGATCCATCTGGCGAGAAGGAAACAGAGTACACCAACCCCTCGTGGCCTTGAAGTGGCGGAAGGGCAGCCTTGCCAGTGATGGCATCCCACACTCGCACGGTCTTGTCATGAGACCCTGACACAATCTTGGATCCATCCGGCGAGAAGGAAACAGAGTACACCAATCCCTCGTGGCCTTGAAGTGGCAGAAGGGCAGCCTTGCCAGTGGTGGCATCCCACACCCGTACAGTTTGGTCACTTGACCCTGAGACGATCTGGGATCCATCGGGCGAGAAGGTCACTGACCGCACCTCTCTCTCGTGGCCCTGAAGTGGTGGAAGAGCAGCCTTGCCAGTGAGGGCATCCCACACCCGCACAGTCCTGTCGTACGACCCTGACACGATCTTGGATCCATCCGGCGAAAAGGAAACAGAGTACACCTCTCTCTCGTGGCCCCGAAGTGGCGGAAGGGTGGCCTTGCCAGTGGTGGCATCCCACACTCGCACGGTGCCGTCAAACGACCCCGAAACGATCTTAGATCCATCTGGCGAGAAGGAAACAGACTTCACCGCTCCCTCGTGGCCTTCAAGTGGCGGAAGGGCAGCCTTGCCAGTGAAGGCATCCCACACCCGCACGGTCTTATCAGTCGATCCCGACACGATCTTGGTTCCATCTGGCGAGAAGGAAACAGACCACACATTGTGCCCATGGCCGTACAGCACCTGCAGCAGCGGAGGCCATGTTGGCTCAACACCAGATATGACACGCAGTAGTTTGTCATTGTGGAAGGTTTGGTAGATGAGAGTGTCATGTGGGGTGAAGGGCACCGCACTGGTATAGATAAGCAATGGATGCTCGTTGATGGTATTTGCGAAGTACTGGGCGAAACGATGTGCATCAAGCACGAAGTCATGTAATTTGCCCACTGGAAAGCATCGCTGGATGGTGTGGTTCAGTGGTCTGGTGAGAAATTGCAGATATAGACAAACCTTTGTCCATTCGAGCAGCCTTAAAAGTGACCGCGTGGCAAGATCAGAGATTTTCATAATGGCAAGGGCCTCCATCCAATGCAACAGATGCTTGTGCATGAACTGATATATCACATTTGCGAGGTTATCCGAGGCGGTTCCTGTCAGGCAGACATGCTCGATCCAGAACTTGGATGCATAAGCCACGGATTCTGATAGCGACTCGTTCTCTACAGGCTGCGGGAGCACAAGGTTGCACATGTTCTCCCGCAACTCGCTCTCCAGAAGTGCGATGCACCCACGGGCAAGTTGTGCATTGTGCTGCCCAACATTAATGGCCCATGGCGCGTCACAGTCGTGAAGTGTGAGATAATCGTGAAACGAGGTGTGGAGGATACGGATTGGCACCGTTTCATCTGTTTTGCTCCAGTGAAGGACACCGCCAAAGCCAGATATTGTATGTGTCACTGGTAGGCGCGGTTTGAGGGGCAGTACAAGAAGTTCAAGGAGAGAATTGATTGCATGACAAGAGAGTGGAATCTGAGCGCAAATCACTACGCCGAGGATGTCACGAATATCCGTGCAGAATGATGGGTCATTCCATTGGCCGGCAGACTGAAGGGCAGTCTTGTACAACTCGTACAGCTTCGAAAACGAGTTGGCAGATGTATCCGTCGCCTGGTGCTTGATCAGTTCTTCCAGCTTGTTCCGAGGATCATGGCTTGCATCTATCAACCGGCACGCAGTGGCTGCCCATATGAAATGGCCTCCAGCCAAACCAGTGAGATTATTGATGTCTTCCTCCCCGGGCCAGCTTTGCAGGAGATGGCGTAGATAGACCATTTTCTGCCGTGTATCGGTTAATTGGGATCGAATGAACGCAGCTATATCTGCTCGACCGGTCTCTGGGTCAACCCTAAGCTCCTCATGACGTATGAGCGGGTGGTTGAAGCTATACAACATGTCGCCCTCGGGACGGCTGACAATCAGAATGCGTAAGAATTTGGGCAGCTTCGAAGCGCCTTCAGAGAGGACTCGCAGGAGGTCTGCGCGCTCGGACGGACGACCGGACTCATCCAGAGCATCAACAACCACCAAAATGGGACCTCTAAACCATGCTATATCTCCTAGAGCCGTAGCGCTGAGCAGCGACGAGAATTGAACGGCGAGAGACTGGTCTGCAATATCCGGAAAATCCCTGATGACTTGTTCAATTTTGGCTCCAATCTTCGCATCGAATACAGCCAGTTGATAAGCTATGGTCCGGATCAACGTCGATGCGTTCGTCTTAGCACGATCGCGGTTGAAGAAGAAGAAGGCCCCGAGGAGGTTGACACTTTCAAAGCGACGCATCATCCAGGCTATTGTCGTCGCCAAGGTGCTCTTTCCCGCTCCGGCCATCCCATGGAGCCACATGATGCTCTCCCGACTGTCTGAATCGTCTGAATACCAATCCATGATCGATTTGATGGCGTCTAATCGAGTTCCTGGAAGGCATGGGTTGCGTTCGCTCTGGTCCATGGTTGCTGGTCTCAGTTTCTCCAAGAGCTGATCAAATCCTGCTCCGCTCGTTAGCCACGATGCCACCAGCATAACGTTATATGATCTCGACTTACTGATCTCGTTCACCGTTGTTGAAATGTTGGCTGTCATCAGGGCGGTCTGAGTAGTGATGCGCCCGGTAAATTCATCCCGCAGTTGCCTGAACGTGTCTTGGTACTGAGCCACCAAAGCATCCGTGCTGGAGAAGGTTGCTGTAACGGCCTTGCCTATTAGGTGATGATGAGTTTGATCCTCAATGTTACTATGCAGTTACACACCTAAAAATGTTCCGTGACGCGTGTATTGTTGTATGAAGAAACCGCAGTCAACCGTCTGCTTCAAGATACGACACAGGACGTCCTGCAAACGCTCATCCTTCAGAATCTCTGAGCCGACGACGATCAAATACGTGGACTGCATAATCTGAATGAGGATTGCAATCTTGTCGTCGCGATCTTGCTGCGCTTTCACCAGCTGAGGGAGAAAATTAGTTGCTGCATTGGAGAAAGTCGGAGCTATCTTACCTTGAGGCCGACTGACAGCACGCTCCACGCGAGATTCGCCCAGGGATGGATCTGTCGAATGATGAGAGTTGCGCGATACAAGAGACGGTGTTGGCGTACCTTAGCTATCTCGTCCCCAATATTCACCATGATAGTCATTTTATCCAGCAGCGTCTCGAACGATCCTACGAGGTCCGATTGCGCAAGGCTAGTCAATGCGTCTCCAGCGGCGCTCATGGCATCCACAACCGCTGTGATTACCGGTGCTGTCGGTTCTGCAGGCAATCCTTGTAGGCGATCCATTGCGCTGCTTAATGCGGTAGTAGAGCTTTCGGCGATCTGCATCGTCAACTTGCAAGTGTCTTTACCCTTGAGCTGTAGCGACAAGACGATATCTGCAATATGCGCAGAGTCAGCTCCCATGAGAATAGATAACCCACTGAAAATTCTACCTTCATTCAGTGGACGATCTAATTTTTGCAATAGTTCGGCCAGCCCGATCTCAATCAAGCCCTCGGACTTGATAGGCTTGCTTGAGGAGTCCATCCTGTGGTCTCGGATCAAGCTAAACGTGATTTTTTCAGAGGTGGATAGAGGTGGTCTAGAGCGCGAGCGCGAACTTGGCTTCAGCCAATCGACCGATATGCACATGGCCGACACTCACAATGGGATCTTTTCATCCCAGCGGATCCCTCCTCCTTTTCCCCATTTCACTCCCTGAGTTCTCCATGAGAGGCTGCCCGCTTCAATTTGGACGTGTGCTTTCACAGATTTGGTAATGAGGAGTCGCGGGAGACCGGTTACTTGGACACCTATGAGACGCGTTAGCACGCGAGGCCAAGTAGCAGATATGGTGTGCCGAAGACGTACTTGTAATCTCATAAGACTTTGTTGCTGTGCTAGCACTTTGCAGCGATGAGTATTCCACGACGAGACCTTGACGAGACCAAACCGATCAACTTACGTCGATGCCATCGGTCCGCGACTTTGAGGCAGGTCTAGGGGGCAGGTACTCCTCTAGTGAGAGCTTGCTAATCAAAAGCAAGACCGCCGATATAGCAGGCCGGAGGCCAGAGAAGAAACAAGGCCAGCCTATCCAGCTGCAGCGGGCTCGAGGAGTAAGGATATAGAATTGATATCAAGACGCAACTTGGCGAGCATTCTGTTTAAGGCTTGCTGCCCCTATGTGCTCCTCTAACAGCTCTCCATTGGCTCTACATCGACTCTCCATCGCACTTCCTTGTCCATGCTAGAGCATCATGGACAAAGACAACAAAGATGATTTCACCTTCGCGAAACTGTCTGATCTCAAACTACCTGTCACGTTCAGAATGTAGGCTGTTTTGTCCTTTTCAGCAACGGAAGTGGGCTCGCTAACATGCCTTCCAGCTCCCAGCTAGAAGGGACAAGGCATCCGAAGCCATTGACAGAGCTGCTAGACCACCCAGAACTACGCTTCCATGGTGTCCAATCCTCGTAAGTGCGTCACAACATCAGAGCGAAACATTAATGATATGTGGGGCTAAGAACACTCTCAGATCTATATATTACATGCCAACTTATCGCGGATAACAAGCCATTGACGATACCTTTCCGAACGTCCTTCAAGGCATTCAAGAATAATTATACGTGTGTGTCATCCAGATATAGTACTCTTACTCGTATTGAACCAAATACTAGATGGAATGAATGGATCACCTTCCCCATTCGATACTGTGATCTACCATTAAGCTCTCAGATCACTTTCACTGTCTGGGATATTGCAGGTCCACGGTCAGCCACTCCCGTGGGAGGCTGTACATTCCGACTCTTTGGAAAGAAATGGTGTGTGAAGCTCATGACAGCCCGTGCATACACTGATCAGAGGACTAGGACGCTTCGACGCGGAAAGCACCGTCTTCTACTATGGCCAGGACAAGAAGCCGATGGCTCCATGGAATCAACCACCCCTAGCAAAATGGGCTCTAGGGACGAAATGGGCAGATTGGAAAAGGTGGGTGTCTATGCTATATGGGCAGGCATCGAGAAATGACGTGCAACCGGGACAGCTTGTGAAAAAATACGAACGGGGAGATCTCCCGAAATCTGACTGGCTCGACACTATGGCATTTCGAAAGATGGAGGAGATTCATGCCGCGGAGGCAGAAAAGTCGGAGAATCTGTTCCTCTACGTTGATCTACCACGCTTCGATTTCCCTGTGATCTTCAGTGAACCAGTAAGCCATTCTATTTTTCAAACGAACTGTATACTTATTTTAACACAGGAAGCATCTAATTTGCCTTCAACACATATCACGGTGCCTTCAACATCCCACGCGCAAGCAGCACCTTCAATATCATCATTCGCCACCGATACCCATTTATGGTCTATCATCGACCCCGAGATTGCTCGGGAGAATCCCGTGGAGGACAAACATCGCCGACTCGTCCGTAGCCATCGAAGCAGTCCTTACGATCGGGAGCTTAAACCGAACGCCAAGATTCGAGATGAACTTGGGGTGCGCCTCCAACGTTCCTCCCACGAGCTCACATCTTAACCTCTCTATTCAGGAAATTCTCAACTATGCACCCAGCCAACCGCTAAACTCTGAAGAGAAGGATCTCATATGGAAGTTCCGCTTTTACCTGGCACGGGACAAGCGAGGCTTGACCAAATTCCTCAAGTCTGTCACCTGGCGCGATGCCTCAGAAGTCAAGCAAGCTGTTGAGGAAATTTTGCCGCAGTGGACAGAGATTGATACGGACGATGCATTGGAACTATTAGGTCCAGGAACAGTGGACTCACGGGTCAGGGCGTTCGCTGTGAAGCAACTTAGCAGGGCAGACGACGACGTGGGTCCAAATTATCATAGCTTTTCTCAAACTAACGTTATGATCTCTCCAGGAATTACTACTATATTTGCTACAGCTCGTGCAAGCCCTAAAGTTTGAGAGTGCCGCCAGCGATCAAAGGTCCACCCGGTCGACGACTAGCGCTATCTCGTACGACGACAGCGGTCTTTCTGACTTCTTGATCGCCCGTGGGGTGAAAAACATGGTCTTAGGGAACAGGCTCTACTGGTATCTTATGGTTGAAGTGGCTCTTGAGGACAAGGTGATGGCCAAGATGTACGGGAGAGTTGTTTACAAGTTCATGAAGGATGTTGAGGTGCGCCATTTATTGCAGCATATTCCTCTACACCATTGATTTATCTTCTGACAGGCCGAGAGTGGCAAGGAGCGTCGTGATCTTATGGGACGGCAGGGCGTGCTGGTCGGCACTTTGGCCAAACGCGCTCGGGATCTGCGTATGTCCAAGGACCCTCGACCAAAGAAAATCGACAAGCTTCGTGCAATCATATCTGACTCGAGAAATGGGCTTTCGAACATGGCGCCTCTCCCTCTCCCTCTGAACGGTCGCATCGAAGTTATCGGCATCAATCCCGAGAAGTCGAGCGTCTTCAAATCAAACCTGTATCCGTTGTTGCTTTATTTCCAGTGCTCCGACGGGTCCGAGTATCCCGTCATCTTCAAAGATGGCGATGACATGCGACAGGATCAGCTTGTCATACAACTTTTCACGCTCATGGATCGATTATTGCGAAAGGAGAATCTGGATCTTAAGCTTAGCCCCTATGATGTTCTAGCAACTGGACCACTACAAGGGATGGCACAGTTCATTCCGAGCAAAACCATCGCAGCGATTATCAGCGAAAATGGCACCCTGCTAAACTACCTGCGAGCCAACAACCCTGATGAAGGCAGCGTAGGGACCTACGGGGTTGAGCCAAGCGTAATTGACACATTTGTTCGCAGTTGTGGTAAGCTTTATGTCCCTCACATAATGTGTGGTGGCTGAAACGACGCTTAGCTGGCTATTGCGTGGTCACGTATCTGCTTGGTGTAGGAGATCGCCACCTAGATAATCTGTTACTATCACCCGACGGTTGGTTACTCCTTTTCTGGCTTGTAAGACGTCTTGCTGAATCACCTTGCTCGATAGGTCATTTCTTCCACGGTAAGTCATTGACGGCAAAGATGTCCGCCCTCATTCACACGGCTTCGTACAGTTGACTTTGGCTACATCCTTGGGCGAGATCCCAAGCCTTTCCCTCCGCCAGTCAAAGTCTGCAAAGAGATGGTGGATGGGATGGGAGGCGCACAGTCTACCCATTACACACGTTTCAAGAACTTCTGCTTCACGGCATTCACAATCCTCCGCAAAAGCGCTAACCTGATCCTGAATCTTGTCGCTCTGATGGTGGATGCAAATATCCCAGATATCAAGCACCGGGATGTACATGAGCAGATCCAGGAGAAGTTCCGACTAGACCTGACGGAGGAAGAAGCTATCAAGCACTTTGAGACATTGCTCAATGAGACGTCGTATTTCACGGTGGTATTGGATCGCATTCACGATTTGGCGCAATATTGGCGAAGCTAAGGTGGTCATCCAGGGTCGAAGTATTTGTATATAACTGCAGCAGCTTCATCTATGATTTAAATTAAATTGCATCCTGCAACGCACTCCAAATTCTATCCTCCACAGAACGAATGGTTTCGGGTGGGGTATTGAGACTGGTCATGAAATATGCTACATTTCCTAATGTTCGGAAATGAATGCCAAACGGAGCGCCACCAGGAGCTGCTGAAAGTGATTTCTCATCTGTCACTTTCTCTCTGATTGATTTCAGCAGCCTCTGTGCCGATTGGGAGGCATAACCTGCAGCATGTGTAAGCAAGGGGGAACAACATTGCAGTCGCAAAACTTACCACCATCCTCATCTTTGAAGTTGACCGCCAAAACAGTGCCCAACGTCATCAGCTCTTCCACCATGGGCATGCGAGACAAGGTCGAGACGAAATCTGGATCCCATAAACTCCAAACAGTGCTGTCCTTGCCGTTTTTATTCAGGTTTGTCCATCGGCTCTGCGCATTCAACCAAGACTCGCCCTCAACCAATTTATCAATGATATCGAGGGTCTTATTTGCCACTGCGCATCCAATTGGATGGGCGGTATAGCTGTGTCCGTGGAGAAGAGCGTCCGTCTTTTTGTCGCTCAAGAAAGCTTGGAAGATGGAATCCGATGCCAATGTTATCGACATGGGCACCAGGCCACCAGTGAGAATCTTGGCATAAACAGAAATATCGGGGTTCACTCCTAATAGAGGTCCTGTGCTCTGCATGCCGATACGGTAGAGCCCAACAAAGACCTCGTCGAAGATGACGGGAAGGCCAGACCACGATCCCGTGACGTCGGTGGTCCCGCGGACAACATCCACCATGACTCGCTGGAACAGGGGGTCGACGAATACCATGCCTCCGGCTCCCATGACCAGAGGCTCAAGGACAAGGGCAGCTAGTTCAGGACCACCGCTGGCTTTAATCCTGCGTATTGTGTCTCCGATGTAATCGCGGTATGTAGTAGCAAGGGGGGAGTTCAAGCGAGCAGGTATGTCATAGACCCATGATAAAGACTCGGCTTCGACTGGTGATTCCATTGCGCTAGCGATTGAAGTGGGCAGTGATATGGTCACCGTCCCATTTCGCATAGACACAGTCGGAGGATCAAACCAGAATCCTTTTGCTTTGTGCCATTCGGAGGTGTAGACACCTTCTTCGCATGCATCCATGGCGCCAATGGTATCGCCGTGATAGCTCCCCTTCAAACCAAGAATGCCCAAATTCTTCTTCGCGGAAACGTCCAAACTCTCCCCATGGCGCGTGGAGTATGCTCTCAGTGCCATCTTGAGTGCAATTTCCATACCCGTTGAACCGTCATCGGAGAAGAATGCTCGGGACGCCCACCCCTTGCCTGGCCCGTCGTGAACTAGCTTCTCGGCGAGTTCCAAGGCTGGTTGATGAGTTGCTTGGGGGAACATGACATGGCCATAACGTCCTGCTGCACCAGCGGCTGCTAGAGTGAGCTCTGGATGGGCGTGTCCCAACGCTTGGGTCCACCATGATGCTGAGCCATCAAACTGGGGTTCGAGTAGGGACTCTCCGCTGGAAGTCGAAGACTCCAAAGCGTTTTGAGAATTGTGGATGCTGAAGAAATCCGACCATGCACTATCAATGACATTCACGTCCTTGGGGCCGTCAACCAGTCCATGTTGAACGAAAGGCCACCAAACGGTATCCAGGGTACGGGTTGAAAGTGAGCCTAGATCCCGAATTCGCGCGGCATGGCGACCATCCAAGTGATCAATAATGGCAAAGATTTCACTTTTCCCATCCTCGGGAACGATTGTTTGGTAGTACGCCTCCGTCGACACCCGGTTTTCTTCATAATTATCCAGTTTGGGCGGTGGCGCATCAACGGCGGAGACGTGTATACCTCGCTCGGCAAAGTATGGTTGCAGATACTCCATGTTCCGATAGTACTCGTCACGGAAGATTAGCACGGCATCGACAGTATAGCCGCGAATCAGAAGAGATTCGTATGAGGAGATGGTGGAGGAAATGCCACCAAGCTTGGCGTCTCCGATTAGGATGGTGGGGAGAAGCAGAGGTCGATAGCTATCCAGCTGAGTGGTTCCGGAGAGGGTGGGGCTATGTACACCTGCGGAAAGTTTGGGTCAGATACAGGACTGATTCAATGAGCAGACCTTGCCGGACTGCGGCAACAGACCACACTCACGATGCGCTTTGACTCTTACCTCCTGCAGTCTCCACATACATATGCGCATTATGAAGTGACGATGATGCGCACCGACGGATGTGGCTTGCTATAGCATTCGCAAAGGTACTGTCGGAGGGCACATCGATCTGCAGTTATATGGTCAACATGGATTATCACGCCAATAAGAACACAGATATCATACCTGAGAACCACCGTCCTCAGACGCCAACTTTGCTGCTAAATGGGGGCTAACCGGCTCTTTGTATCGAAAGAGACATTCTGTCTCGATCATACGTTTGTGCGAACCTGCGTAACGAACGACATGCCTGCAAGATTCAAAATCAATCAACACAGCATCGTTCGACCGGTGTGGAACTCACTGGTCATCAGCTTCACTAGGCGGGCCAGTGCTCACTGGTTTCAGGTAGAACACTTTGCGATCCCTCGCTGCAGATGCACGAACTAGGGCAGAAGTCAAGACGGTTTTGCCAACGTCTGTATTGGCTCCAAATATTTGGTGAATCCGAAGATGTTTGAAAAGAGCAGACATGTTTTCGACTCAAAGCATCAAGGCTGCGATGAAGACAGTTGCAGGCAGGCTCAAAAATCGAACAGAAATTGATCTCGCTTGGGGCGGAGTTAGACAACGCACGACAGGGGCGAACTCGTTGGGATTTTGAAGTTACTCGATCGACGATCAAGATGGTGGGGATACAAATACACAGCGCCGGCATGCATTACTATTGTGCTACAACACCTCGACCACATTACACAACTTATACAATGCATTAGTGCAATCCATGAGAGCTCCCAAAATCACGCTCCTCCTGCCTCCGCAGCCAGAGCTTTGGCTTTCCAAATGCGATCGCACTCGCGCGCCCATGGCCCCAACTCGCTCTCTGCTCTAGCGATAGAAATCCCACATCGCGCAAAGTGAACCGCTATGTTTTCCGGCGTGATGGATTCCGGAGGGCCCGCGAAAGGCTTAAATGTGATCGCGGCCGCCACTGCTGCACCAGCCCAGGATAGATATTGCTCGTAGCTGTGGCGAATGGAGAAGAGACGGACAACTGTCTCTTTGAAAGCGTTCCTCGTGGCAGTTGAATTGGAATCCCCCATCACAACTTCTGGCCGCAGGCGGGCGACAACGCGGCTTGCGCTGATGTCAGACAGGCGTGGCTTTCCGTGGGCATCTCGACGGACGCCCGCGGGCAGCGAAGCGGGGTAGACGGCGTAGTACGCGACCCAAGATTCGGGAGGATCGTCGCTGCGTGGATTCAGAGGGAGGGGAGCGCTCACGGCAGCTCCAGGTGTTTGCGCGCCTTTTACCCACTCCGGTGTTTTCCATTTCACGAGCAGATACTTCTGCAGGTCTGTCTTTTTGTCCTTGGCCAGATGCGCTTCCGCACACATGGCCTTGATCTTTTTGACGTGCTCGGTATTGCCGGCCGCGTTGGCATCCCTGATCAACTTGTCGACTTGTTTAATGAATTTCGGTGTCCTAATGGAAGAAGTGCTGACGGATTGCCAGGACGGCTGGACGGGGGATGCGTGTGTGCTGGCGATATCAGCATAAGAAGACGCATGAGTCTCTCGCTCGAAATTGGCTGGGTCACCTCGCGCTGGAAGCGGGAGTGTAGGTGCAGTGTTCGACAGAGAAGTGGCTGACGCGCAAGGGGACTGCTCGCCTGTGCTAAACACAGAGCTTGGAGGAGTGTCGGCCAAGGTTTCTACAGGGGTGGAGAACGAATTTTCCGACCACGAGCTGCCCCCAGGGGACGAGGGTCTGTGCGGGAGAGGAACGCGACTTCGAGACTCCCTATCTCTCCAATCCCCAATCGCCGTCCAACCACCAACGTGAGCTTTCTCTAATCTTTCCCCACCCAACTGCCCCGTGCAAGGTTTGAGGGACTCGATCTCGGCATGTGCCAGCAGGAGCTGGGCGCGAAGTTTAGCGAATTCTTCGCGCACTTCGCGCAGCTCTGCTTCGTTGCTCAGGTTTTGAAGGCTGCGTCCTTCAGCAACGCCTTTGGAGAAGAGGGCATCCTGTTGGCGCCTGATGTCCTCGCGTGCCATCTGGAACGAGGCCTCGTTGTCGAACGCTGCATCAGACAGATGCTCCTTGTAAACGCGACAAGAGTCGCAATCCTGCTGGTGCACAATGCCATAACGCGGATGATTCTCCCACATCCTTGGTTGACGAGAGCAAGTAGTAACGACATTGGGTGAAGTGGCCGCCATTGAGCTGTGGCCAAAGGGGCTGAAAGTCAGGCGTTGACAAGAGTGCGAATGGTGGTCAAAGATAAAGGTAATAAACAGAAGGTGGGCTGCTTTATGAGTTCTCCCGCCTCACAGCAGCTTGTGCCCTATAAGATGCAATCGGATGGAAGATTGTGATGCATGCTGTAAACATGAGGCTTTGCCGCGTCCTCAAGGCAGCTCGAGGCGCTCGGTGGCACGCGCGCGCTCACAGCACCGACTATCGAAAAATTTGATGTACATTGTTTGTAGTGAAATAATAAACATGTGTAGTTCGATGCCCGTTCCGTTCTACAAAGAAGAGTGACAAGTTGTGAAATCTCGCGCGCTAAATCTGCAGCGCTTCTAATACTCTCTCAAGGTCTTCAGTAACTCCTTTCCTCACAACATCAGCAAAACATTCCCGCGCCCAAGGCCCTAGCTCATGATCTGCGTTGTGGGCGGTGATACCACAGGCTGCATAATGTCGCACGATGTCGTTTACAGCGAGGACTCCCAATGAGCGTTTGATGTGAGCATGCGCGATCGTTCCCGGAATTGTCAGACCGAGGCGTGTTGTGAAGCGGGCATACAGTCCAGGCATGAAAAACAAAGTCATGACCAGCCGCTTGTATCTCGAGCGGATGTCCGTATTCTCCTCGGATTTCGCGGGTCCCAGGCGCGCGACGATCCGAAAGGCCTTCACATCGGAAAGAACGGGTCTTCCGTCGCTGTCTCTTCTGACTCCCCGCGGTAGCTCGAAGGATGAGGGGCGCGCCTCGTAGTATGTACGCCATTCTTCGGCAGGTGCGTCAAAAGTGGGGTTGTCGGGGCCAGACGGTGCATAACGCAGTGATGCATCATCTTCGTCAAGCGACACTGGGCGTCGCCATGCAGAAAGCAGGTACTTCTGAAAGTCCATTCTGCTCTCCCTTGAAGTATCGTGAGCTTCACGACAAAGTTCCTGCACCATCAGCAAGGCGTCCTCATTACCTGGCTGATGGGCGTCGAACATGAGTGCCTTCATTTGCTTGACAGTCTTGGGTTTCTTCAGCTTCTCCCTATGAGCAGCTGCAGACGAAAAGGAGTCGTCTAAGGCATCCCACGATATAGGCGAAGAGGGGTTCGTGATGTCTTCCGCGGCGATGGAAAAGTCATCCCCGTCAAAATAGGGAGGTGATGTTCTGCCGCTCCCATTGGAATTCGAGGCGCAAAACCCGGCAGCTTCCTCTCGTCCCTCCTGGGTGTTTTTCAACATATCCTTCAATCTCTCGCATTGGTCTTGCGACTTCCGGAGCTCCGCGCGAAGGAGTTGGAATTCCTTCTGGGTTTCGTCCGATAACTTGTTGTGTGACCTTCCCTCATTTCCGACCTGGTCGCACACTCTTCGGTCCGAACCCGACCCAACACTCCTTTTAAGATCCTCGCGAGCCGCTTGAAACGAAGAGTCGTTGTCGAATGCGGCATCGATCATGTGCGATATGAATGGGCTGCATGTTGCGCATCCTGACGTGTGAACGACCCCGTAACGAGGATGGTTTTCCCATTGAGTTGAGGATGCGCCGTCGTCCATGGTCTGTGCGAGAGGTAGAAAGTGGTTTAAGCTCACCGCTCTTTCATGGTGTGTTTAAGCTCCACGATGCTGGGAGAAAGGCGATCGGATTGCAAAAGGTGCCACGAACACGAGGGAAACATGTGTAGACGAGCGTCAAATTCGCATGCTAGCCTGCATGGCTCATTCGCTTTCACCCGCTCGAGATACGAGATAAGCGAGATTAATTCATGTTGGGCCGGTATCTATGGATCTACAGCGGAAGTGTCAGTGTCTGAATAGACGCGGGGGCGCCAAGTGTTTCGCCTGAAAAGCGTTGTCCAACATATATCCGCGGTAATGCCTATTGCACGTTGGCCAAAACAGCAGCTAGAGACTTGTGAGTACCGGTAAACCCAGGGGTCTGATTGGTAGGCCATCTCTGGTATGCTGGCCCTTTAGCATAAGCTATCTCAGCGGTCCGAATCTATCGATAAGAATCAGATCATGGTCATCACAATGCAGCAGATATTTACCAAGACGTCAGATGTCATGCCTTTGATGGGCGAGGCTGCACTTCGGAAGCGATGCATACGATAGGTCAAGGCGCACCATGGTAGCGATGCATCTGAAGAATTCTTTAGAGTTTGGGATTAGAGTAGATTGACGACGTGTGCAACGCGTGCACGAACGTGATATTCAACATCATATGGCCAATCGACACTGCCAATGGGGACCAGATCCGGCTCAGCGCTTGCCAGTAGCGGGTCCAAGAGCGCTTCAAGAGGGTGGGAAAAAATGAGATCGACCTCGGCGTCCGATGCTTTGAGATCATTCAGCACGGATACATCGGTTAGGAAAGCCACGACCGGGGTCACAAGAATTTTGTACTTGGACACAAATGTATCCAAAGCACATATGATGCGGATGTGTGGGCATTTCCGTGGCAGGCCCACCTCTTCTTCGGCCTCCCTCAACTTGAGAGATATGGTTATTAAAGCCTTGCTATTTTCAAACTGGACAAGGACTCACAGCTGTATCGAGAGCGCTTTTATCCGTCGTTTCATCAGCCTTGCCTCCAGGTAAAGCTGTTTGACCAGGATGGGTACGGAGGTTCTTGCTGCGTGTGGTCAGAAGAACACGTATCTTCCCATCAATTTCGTAAAGGAGGACCAAGACCGCTGCACGTATGGGCACGCAACCAGAGTATCTGGTGTATTGTTCGTTGGCTGCTCGCCATGAATATCAAATTTGACGGACAAACTGTCATCAAAATCAGGTTGGTATTTTCCCAATCGGTTGATGTATTCCTGGGTATCGTTAGAGAGTCTGTTGAGGGCGTTTGTGAACATGATCGTGGCGACTGGCAAGAGTTGCGCTTCAAAGCGTCACAGCTTCCGGAACCTGTCTCCAACTTTCAAGCCCAAGTACTTAACAGTCGCAACCAAAGTCCAACTGCTTTCTATTTTGTCTTCACTATATCGACTCTTTCACAAGCATTTAGCTCTTCCCTTTCACATCGCAAACAAAGAGCATTCTAGTATCTGACTGAGGAGCAGTGGACACGCATCTTCTCATTCGGTGTTCACTCAACGGTGCCATCACTGGAACGGTCTCGACTGTTAAACTTCGCAAGACTAAGAGGAGTTAACAATATCAATGCACTCTCTACAAAGGGGCACGAGAGCCACGAGGAGACAGGCATACGATGATATACACAACCGCCGAGGCTCTTCTAGACCCTATCCCAGCCAACCCAGGCGCGATCCAGCACATCTGTACATCCAAAAGAGAGTCAATAGTGCGATTATGGGTCCTGCATTCCAGTTTCGTCTCCCCGAACTTGGCTCCCATATTTCCCTTGCATCACGAGATCAGCGAAGCGAGATTTATGAAACCATTGGAGATGGTCTTCTGCATTCTGTCGTGGCTCTGGAAATGTACAGACATTATCCTGAGGCGACGCCACATTATATAACGGTAATTACACTGGAGAATTGGTCCTGCCAATTGGCTGACAGACCTCACTTTTAGATCGCTCGTGCCGTGATTAACAGCAATTGCACCTTTGCGCACTTCATGGTTAAAAGTGGTGCCTTTGTCAACGAACCTGACCTCTTGTCAGGCAAGACATCAAAGGCCGCAGCTGACGCATTTGAGACTCTTGTGGCTGCTTTTTATTTTGAAAGAGGTTTTCATGCGCTTCGTGAGTGGGCCGGCGATGTTCTAGGACCACTATTTGATGTTACTCAACAAGCATACAATGACCGGTAAGTTGCATCATGCGTTCTTGGTCTCGCCGCCTAATCATCATTGTTGCGCAATAAGGTGTAAGAAACGACCGCGTCCAGAGCAGGACCACCAGGAAGGACCTAGCCAGAAGCGCAGGAAAAGTGATGACGCAAGTAAGTCTGCAGTGGTTCAAACGGTCTTATTTGTCTAAATCAAATGCCTAGCAATCATCGCATCCACCACTACTCCATACAGAAGGGCTCGCTCTCTTTCTGCTGGCCACGACGATGTCCAAATGTTACAGGTCCCTAGGGATAGAATTCTCAAGCGTACCGTGGCCACCCCTGAACATTACAACATGACCAATCAAGCTGCATCAAGCAGTTCAAAATTGCATGCTCCAAGGGCAGAAGTCATTGATTTGACGAATGCTCGTGGGACGGAAACCATCGATTCAACGAATTCTGGTGGGGCGGAAGTCATTGATTTAACGGACGACCGCGGTGACGAGGATTGGATTGATTGCGATGCTGAAGATCCTTTCATCTCCGAGCTGGCTTCGCACATCACTGCTGCCAATCAGGATGACTTACCCACATCATCCCCAGTAGTGGCCTCTGGGTTGATGACCACCGCTCAGGTACTTAACACGTCCTTACCAGAAGATACGTTGCCGCGGCTTATGCATTTCAAGAAGCCCATGGGCTCAGTTTCATCAAATACATCGGCCAATCGGACAGTTGCAGAACTAGAACTATCAGGACTTCTGCTACTTCCAAATCCCAGTTCATCTGGGACCTCACATACGGCCGTTTCGACGTTAAACAAGAGGCGTCTCTGGTTAAATAAGAAGAAAAAGGACGCCAAGAAGCGGAAATTGGTCCAGGAGAGTGCATTCATGCGAGGTGTGGAACTTATCGAAGTGTTTGACTAGACCAAATAGCGAGCTCTCATTTATTTGGCGCATCCAAATTGACTGCAGTCCGTCTGACTGTAGATGCTTTGAAATTTACCCTTTACCTTACGATATCCCATGATCAAGTGTATTATAATTAACGATTCGTGTCTGCACAGCGAGATTAGATCATGTACATATCAATTATGTCAGATCCCGATTCTGCCAGTCAATCAAAAATCACACAAGACGCCAACAAGACGCGACCTCGATTATAGACTGATCACGATCATGCCTGCTGCGACCTTCATCACCAGTCTCCCTCGGCATGCGGAGGCAGAGGAGCACAGGATATTGGTTGGTTCAACACCAGCTTCATTCAACGATATCCCACCGAAACTTTGTCATAAAGAGGAAAATGTGTCTGTCACCCTCGATCCTCCGCTGAAAGAGTTCTCGTCAGAGGATGGCGCAAATGGAACCCTTTATGTCATTGAGAGGTCCGTGTGTATACCCTCGTATGGAATGCAACTATGCTGAGGAGATTGTAGCTTTCTTGTATTCATGGGCCCGTCAGGTCGCGGATTCCAGATCCCGTACCCTGCGATCACTCTCCATGCCGTATCTCGCGCTGCATCGGGCCCTTCCATTTATTGCCAATTGGACGACACCGTGGGCGAGGCAGTACCCGCAGCAACCACGGAAGACACGATCGAGATGAGAGAGCTGACGGTCATTCCCCAAAACCAGGCATCCTGTGAGTTTTCTCCCGTTCGACTCCCATTTCTGCCGATATTGAGGAAAGATGTGCAGTGGATCCGATCTTCGAGGCCCTGTCGCAGTGTGCAGCTCTCCATCCCGATCCGACCAACTCTGACGACGAAGAAATGGAAGGCGGAGATGCTTGGAACAACTCCAACGGGGCTGACTTTGAGGTTTTCAACGGGGACGATGGCGAAGAGCTCAGCGAAGTTGGCAGGGTGCGCAGTGATTTCCTGACCGATGCTAGATTCAAGCCGTACTAGCAAATTCTTCACTTGGCAGGCGGCGCTGGAACATCTTGAATCGATTATCGTCTATCCTCCAGGGTTGGATCCGAAAGACGGTGGCACGGAAGGGCCAGAGGGCGAAAAGACAAATACATAAGGTTGTATGCGTTACAAGGAACATATAGTGATAATATATCCACCCAGATCTAGAAAAGAAAAGAAATAACAAAACATATCACTTGCAAATCACCGTCGGTTCTTCCGCCTTGCTGCCACTGCACTAGATGTGCTCCTTCTAGGTTGGTAGTCACCATCGTCGTCGCTTGGCTCGGCGCCATCGACGTATCCCTCTCCCATAAATACGGGCAAACCGCTGGACCCCCCGTGTGCTAAGAACCCACGCGTCTTTTTCCGTGTCCCCACCCCTATAAACTCCCCGTTTTGAAGATCTTCCAAGTTCAGCAAGTCGTGCTCACGAAGAAGAGATCGTGCACGCGCATTGCGTAGTTCCTCGTCCAAAGTACTGTGTTGTTTGGCTGCCTGAGAGGTGGTGGATGTCTGAGAAGCATCACGAGAAGGCTCATGAACAGACGCTGATTTCTTCTTCTTTTTGCTACTACTTGCTGCGGGGAGCTGAGCCTTCGCTCGAGGCACGACGAGAGGCTCGTCCGGGGAAGTGAAAGATAAAGATAGAGGGTCTTCGTCGTCGTCGTCGTCGTCGTCTTGAACTATTATTCTGCGAGGTCCTGTCTCTCTATTGGATTTCGGCTTGGGCTTCCTGTCATCCGCTTTGGGTTTACCCAAAGGCCGCGCCGGTGGGCGGGGCTTCCGTGGTGTAGTGTCCAGTGGCATAGGAGACTTGGGTGGGCGTTTAGAGAACAGCTCACTTTCCTGCATATGCGGAGAAGCTGGCTTCCGTGCAGGCTCTTCCGGGAAGAGAAGATGGTGATCTCGTCGCGGCGAGGTAGGCGTCTCCAAATCCCGATTTGACGCTCCTTGAGCACTCTTTTGGACGCGCTGAATAGTGCGCAGCATAGGTGGTGTGGAAGGCGGGCGGTCATCCACACTACTGTCCCCACGATCGACCTCGTTCTCATTGTCCGAGAGCAGCTCGGGTGTTGTCAGGTCTGTCTCGGTGGACAGTGATGGCCAGGTGCGATTTGCAGGATGGCGGTGAATATTATCCGACGGCGGAGGGGCCATTCCCCTGGAAGACGTCGAAGAGCTTGGGGTGGTCACCACATTACGCCGCTTGGCGGCATTCCCGGCATCATCAAAGGCATCGGTGGCATCCATTTTCCTCTTTTCGCCCACCACGGTCTCTGTGCGATTTTCAAGTGATCTGAAAGAGGGTAGGCCGTGCCTAGACAGAATGGAACTAGGCCCAGCGACAGAGCGTACACTCCTTTGTCCCCAATCGCGCAGGCCGGGTTTGCCCCCCGCACTCAAGCTCCTCGTCAAACCCATGTCGCGTTCTGGTATCGAGTCTTTCCAGCCATCCAGTCTTGGCCCCGCATGTGGTGTTGGGCCCGTCTTGCGCAAGCGGACACTTTTCATTTCGGTTAGGAATGCAGCCATCTTCTCGCCATCGATGTTAAATGTCGGTTGGCCCTGTCTCTTTGAGCGTGCACCGAGGCCACCAAAGTTGATGGGGAGTTCAATGGGCTTGGCAGTTTGCTTGAGGGCAGCGCGTGCGGAGGCAAAGGCATCAGGTGCGAGAGTAGTATGGTCTGCAGAAGAGGTAGGAAGGCGGGCAGAGGCTCCTAGGGGGCCCGGCACAGGGGGTGGTGGAGGTGGAGGTGGCGGCGGCAGCATCTGCGTTCGTAAAACTGCGCTTGGGGCTGGTGTAGCCTGACGGTTAGGTCGCTTAGAGAGCTGTACGGAAAATCAACACGGATGAGCAATTGATAGGCTGAGATGCTGACCTCCTCCTTGAGTTGTAATATTTCCTTCTCAAGCATCTTTATTCTGTCTTTATCCTTCCCGCGTTCCCGATCTTCTTCGTCCTGGCGGGCTTTGTCTTTATCCAGCTCCCACTGCCGTTCCTTTCTCGTCTGCTCTTCTTTGGCTTCCAGTAGCTCCCTTTCTTTCCCCTGTACACGAACTTCTCCAGAGATATCTTCATCGTACAGATCTTCGTCGTCTGAAGCCTGCCGTTCGGCCTCAAATTCCGGCTCAGGTTCGCTGGCCCGTTGTTTGCCTTTATTCAATGTCCGCCGCACGGGCGGCAGATCCCATCCAACCATCCTCTCGCTCACAGCCTCTCTAGCCTTTCCCTTCCCGGGTGATATCGTCTCCTTGGGCAGCAGGAGACTAAAGTGAGCGTCGTCCTCGCTGACCCTGAACCGCTTCACAGCCTCCTTCACACTCGGCGATCGCAAGGGTGAAGACAACGGAGAGCGCGCGGAAGAGGCTCTCTTTTCGGGCGATGTGGGCGGGGAGGGCTGGGCCCTGGGATGCTTCCTGCTGTGCGCCTTGGGCCGGGGCGGAGTCCTGGGACGGGAGGGGCCTGCTTCGGTTTCCGTCTCGTCGCCAGACGACGGGCTATAGCGACGCTCGCTTCGGAGCGTGAAGTGCACCCGTCTCTCCGGATCTTCAATCCGGCCATTGTGCATGGGGGGCGACTCTGGCATCATGGATGGGGAGCGCGGGAAGAGGGAGCCCGGCATCGTGACCGAGTGAGGCTTCGATGGAGGGGGACGGCGCGGTTCAGGGGGCGGGCTAGGTGTCTTGGGACGTTCTGCGTAGGGATATCAGTACACATCATGGGTGCCAGTCGCGTAGAGGGCGCACCTGAAACCATACGACGCGATGTCTCAGGCTGCCGCTTGCGCTCTCTCCGCCGTGCAGCCCTTCCATCCTGGGAGGTTCCTGGCGAAGACGTTCGTCTTGGTAAATGTGGGGCAGTTTCACAGACCTGAGCCTAAAAGCGCGTCAATGAAAACGATCAACAAACTACCAGGGGTAGATGAACTGACCTCCCCGCCGGTCGCGGTTGCCACAAAGCTCTCGATCTCCCTTGAAACAAAGCTGAAAACGCCAGATAATAAGCTCCCGCCAGCCACAGATGGCTGGCTTTGCGGGGTGTCGCGCGGCATTGGACCGCTGGAAAGTGGAGGTAGTGGCGAGAAGTACTTTCGTTGGGCACGTGGTCCTTAGGCCTTTGTGCTGTCCTCGGCGACCCTGGTCTTCAAGGGCACTTTGAAAGCTCACGAGCGGACAGCGAGAAATCGATAATTTAACAGCCGTCCATTGATCATACATACAAGTATCATAAAGCAAAATGGTAAGTAAAAGGCGAACTAAGTAATCAGGAAAAGCAATAAGCAATGTAATCCACACACGCCCCACCAGCATTCTATGATCATGAGTAGTCCTATCTGAAGCCGCCGCCGGAATACCCGTCATAAGTAGGCGGCGTTGTGGGAGCCTGCCCGATATTTGCGCGGACAGCAGCATATGGATCCGCGTACTGCATCGTCCGGCTGACCGCGGGTTGTGCAGGAGGGGGCGGCGTCGCGGGCGCTGGGGCAGGCGCGGCGTATGGTGCGGGCGCAGGTGCATCGTATATCCCAGGAGCAGCGTATGACGTGGGAGCAGCGTATTGCGTGGGTGCGGCGTATGGCGCGGGTGCAGCGTATGATTTGGGTGCAGTGTATGGTGCAGGCGCAGCGTACGACGTCGGTGCAACATATTGCGCAGGCGGCGTGTACCCACCTGGCGAGCCGGTGCCGAAGCCGCTCGGCGCAGGATCCGAGAATGCGCCGTACGCATCCATGCTGGGACGTCCAGCTGGTATGCCGTCGGGGGCGCCCGAGTTAGCGGTTGCGTCTGAGTCGCGGTAGCGGCGCGGGTCAGCGAAAGGAGACCCGCCGGCGTCTTCGTAGGTGGTCTGGCGTTGGGATACTGGGGGCATGCTGGAGTATGCCGTGTCTTCTTCTTCTTCCTCTTCGTGGCTATAGGCGTAGCCTTCTTCGTGGGCTTCCGGGGGAGCGAAAGGGGGATCGCGGGGGCCGGTCAGCTTACCTGACCGCCACTCCATGATCAAGAGAGCAAGACTGGCCAGCCAGAAAACTGTTTGTACTGTGAGCAGGAGGAGAGGGGGAAGATGCTGAGAACATACTGAACGCCATCCAGAAAAAGATCGCCCCGGCTTTCTTTGTGCTGCACCAGCCAGGCAGTGCAGCTACGAAGTCGTCTCCCCCCGCCTTCGCATTCGGGTCATTTTTCGCGTCTTTGCATCCCGGCTCCGTCCATGCGGATATGGTCACGATGAATCTGCGGGCGTTTAGCATATGCACTGCTGGACGGATAGGTGGTGATACGTACGAGACGAGTAAGCTGAATGTCGCGCCCGATCCTGTCAAGATGAACCCCACGCGGACTTCCTTCATCGCGCGCGCTAGCCGCACGAATTTGTCCCATTTTTCGTATACCACGGGGACGAAGAGCATAAATGAGGATAGGATGATGCCGGATACAGACACGAATACCGCGAATCCTGTCAAACCGGCTGCAACACCGTCAGTGACGCGCGGCGACATGCGAGAGAACACGACGTACATGGACCGACGTTCCACTTTGCCTGGAAGCTTGCGACGCTCGCAAAGCATGCCATGGCAAGGAAGTTGAAGAATATCTGCCCGATGTGGAAGATAACCGCGGGCTTCGAGACTATCATCTGTGGGACAGCAAGAGTCAGCAAGCAGCACTGTTGGGTGGTATGATTCGAGGGGAATGATATGGACCGTCATTGCCAGAAGCCATATCAAGGGTACTAGGAGAAGCAGGGCAAGTGTACCGTTGGTAGACATAAGACGAGAGCCAACACGAGGTTACGTAAAATGGTTGGATGGGCGCCATGAATGGGTAAAGGCCGCCGAATCAATTCCCATGGGCCGCAGTCCGGCGAAGAAGTGGGGGGGTGGAAAGTGGGATATATTTATGAATAGAAAGCAAATGCGGGAGACTTACATCGTCGTCATAAGATACCACTCCTACATTGCCCACTCCCCCTCCCCCTGATGGTGCTGAAGCAGACTTTCGGGGTAAAATGCGCGCTAAGCCGCCTTGGATGGTGTCCAACAATGACATTGCTGAACGATTATCGGGTTGTGGTTAACGATCAACTGCTTGATTCAGAATGCAGCTGTTTTGAACGCGTCGAGGTGATAGGAGGCTGAGGCTATCTTGAATGAGTCGTAAAGGTGATGAAGAACGATATTTGCTGCGGTGGTACTGTCGACGAGCTGTATAAGTATATAGTCGTGGGGAGATGCGCAGTAGACGGGTGCCGCAGGATTGCTGTCGGGCGTGGATACGAATGCGGTGAACGACGAGCAAGGCGATGATTTCGAGGAGTCGCTTAGCACACAGCCCGACCACGTGACAGGTTCAAGTTGAAAACCTGGGGTGGCTCCAAGGATGTTTTGCGGCAAACCATCGCCCGCTGTGATACCCCAGGCTGATAACTTGTTTGGTATCAGTCATTGGGTTGAACCAATATAGGGCAGCTATAGTCGAGCATCCCAACGAAGTACCCAACCAGACGCGCCGGAAAGGGCTCGGGCCGGGAAACCCGGTAAGTAGGCATCGCACATTCTAAGACTGTTACGACGGCTTGCTCAATTCACTTCGTAGTATCCATTCGCCTCGCCCAACAGCACCCAGCTTGTATAAATTTGACTCACCGAGTGACCTGCTCTGATTTGAACACCAATTAAGCTCAATCTCGCAATGCCCCTCGCTGCACGCTGGACTCCTCTACCCCCCCTCCCCTCTGAGCTCATCCGCTCATCGCACGCGCTTGCCGTGGTTGATCGCACCGCCTGGATCTTCGGGGGCGAACTAAAGCCGCGCACGCCGCTGGGTGCAAATCTGATCGCCATCAGCTTGAAGGGTAAGAGTGTATACACCTCGTCTATCTTTATTCTGAACGACCTCAAGCTAACCGTATCTCGCATCTAGATGGCCATTCCCGCACTCTCCCCCCATCCAGCAGCACTCCCTGGCCCGCTCCACGCGTCGGCGCGTCCTTGATTGCGCTCGGCACATCCCTCTACCTGTGGGGCGGGCGCGGCGGGAAGAGCATGGCGCCTTTCTCTCCTGAAGAAGATCTGTGGAAATTTGACACCGAGAAGGAAAGTTGGGAGCAATTAGAGACGGAGGGAGAGCGACCGGAACAGAGGAGCTTCCACGCTATGGCGGCTCATGGGGTGCGTTCCGCGTTCCCTCTCCGGACCAAGTGTGCTGATATATTGCGTAGAATATATTATACCTACACGCAGGGTGTCCTTCCTCGGGACGACTTGAAACCATCCACTCCCTCGACCTCACTCACTCACCGCTCACCTGGACGACCTGCGCTTCCGCGCCCGGGCCGGCTCGCGGAGGAACCGCCCTCACATCTCTCCCCTCCTCCCCCCTCCTCGCACGCTTCGGCGGGTTTGCAGGCTACGAACTCGGCGGATTGGATATCTTCGATACGGAGCTTGGCCAGTGGAGCACTGTCGATGCGGACGTGGATGGTGGCGGGCCCGGAAAGAGGAGTGTACACATGCTAATTGGGCTAGACGGGAGCTTGGAGTGGGCGGGGAAGAAGGTCGTTGCTGTGATGGCGCTTGGAGAGCGGGAAGGTGCCCCCGCCGAGCTGGGGCACGATGGCGCTGGTTTTGTGCGTGCCTCTATCTGCATCGGACGTCCCTCCCGCTCCGTTTGCTGAAATAGTTCGCCTCACATGCAGTTTCATGCCGACGCGTGGGGGCTTCTCTCCTCCGGTTCTTCGCCGCCGAAGTACTCTTGGATTCATCTCCCCCCTTCATCCGACTCCCAAGGGACTCCGGAGGCGAGAGGATGGTTTGCGACGGGCCGGGCCGGGGGGAACACGGTCGTTTTGCAGGGCGGCCTAAATGCGAACAACGAGAGGCTGGGAGATGGGTGGACGCTTGAGGTTATTGTGGAAAGCTGACTCGGGGGTGGGGTTGCGTGCATATTATCAAGTAGCTGGAATGGATAAACATCTCTACCTAAGCATGTGAATTTGTGCGTAATAAGGCTTTATTGCCGTGCCACCGCTGAGAAATCAACTATGCCACTCAGCCCATGCGCGCGGTGTGCGCAGCCCGGCTCGCGATTATTCTGTCAAGCTAAACAAGGCTTGCCTCCTCAGGGCTGGCCATGGGTGGCAGCCGTGCCTGGCCCCATGAGGAATCAGTGGCCCATTCCCTCGAGCTGATAAGAAGAGTTCAACTAGATTGCCCAGTTTCCCCAGGGCTGACCATGGGTGGCAACGTGCCTGGCCATGTGGCCTATTCCCCCGACCTGATAAAAATAGGTCAACTAGGATCGCCTACTGGCATATGCTTGACTTGTACAACTCAAATGCTGTCAATAATCAACTGTCATCCTATATCAGCCTCGGAGGTGCCTAGGTTCAATTGTTCTTCGATGCCGCTGTCAATGCGCTCGGCCACGCTTTATTGTCTTCCGCCACCGTCGGCTGGAGCCTGCCAATGATTCTCCGCCAGCTGTGGGAGTATGGCAATGCTCAGCGCTTATCACCCGCAGTCACGTAGACTGCATTGTCCAGTTGCTGATAAATAGCGATGCAGGTGTGTGTGGATGTGGCATTCAATTTAAAGTCCCGTCGACGTCTCTTCATAGCACCCTGCGATGGATCTCTTCCTAGCCCTCTGTGTGTTCTTCTCGTCTCCTCCGTCCGGAGCCGAAGAAGAAGAATACGAAGAATACGACGATGCGCCTCCTACAAACGACGATAAATGCTGATACATGACGTAAAGTGGATGCCTTGGAGTGCGTTGACGCATAGTGCAAAGGCTGAGTGCGTTGTCCCTCCCTAATGCAAAGGTGAGCCATACGCTGACTGGCTGAAATCAGACGCAGGTCGTGAGGAATATATGACATTGCAGTTAACTGGAGAGGACCGGGCAGGCAAATTTAGAACTGGCGTGGATTTAACGAGGGCCTTGATAAAACCTCGAGTGTACCTTACTGTCCGGGCACAAGGCGCTTGAAGCAAACCCAGAGATAGCTACAGAGACAGTAGGACATGTTATTACTTGTACCTCAGGCGGGATCCTGGCAATGCGAGTACGAAGACAGAGCAGTGTGGGCTGGAGGTCTGCCTGGGATGGTTTCCATTTGGAACAGCAACAGGGGTATCGTGCAAGAGTCATATGCAACTTTACATGGGGGAGTCTGCAATCGGCCGGGAGTCAGCAACAACAGAGTCGAGCCTGACGGAGCGGGGCCGGAGTTTCCGACCGCAGGCGACCGCGCGTCCGATCGGCATCAGAGCGCGGCGGCCTAGCTTTGCCCTTCAAAAGATGTTGTGATCGAGCTCGCCTCCCCCCAATATTAATGCTCGCCGCGTCCCTCAAGAGAGCCTCCCTGGCCCAAAGAACTGCGCGGTTCTACGCGTCGGCCGCCGCCGAGCCGCAGCAGATCACGGGCACCGCCCCGCCCCACCGCTTCTATGTGTTCCTGCACACCCCGCAGCCGCCCTCGGAGTACGACCCCAAGATATCGTCCAAGATGCAGCGCGCGCTGCTCCTGAACATCGTCAAGCTCGGCGGACTCGTGAACTTTTCGTGGTCCGCGGAGCAGCCCGCCCTGCGCAGCTCGGGGGATGGCGAGGCGTACGCGGCGACAGCGTTCACGCCGTCCGGGCGCGTGGACATCCCGCTGCTGTCGATGGACACGTTGGACGAGGTGGTGCAGGAGCTGAAGAGCCGCGTGGACCGCCCGCCACCGAGCGTGCCGGAGGAGACGACGCATCTGTACGTGTGCACGCACGGGGCGCGGGACTGCCGGTGCGGGGACATGGGCGGCGCGGTGGTGCGCGCTCTGCGGGAGGAGGTGCAGAGACGGAAGTTGAGTAGCGTCAAGGTGGCCGAAGTGGGCCACGTCGGGGGGCACCAGTGCGTTGTCCTTCCTTTCGCACATTGAGCGCCGGCTGATACTTGATACTGGAACTAGGTGGGCTGCGAATCTGCTTGTGTACCCCCACGGTGAATGGCTGGGCAACCTGACGCCCGAGATGGTCCCCGGGGTTCTTGATGCCATTGTTCAGCGGTCTGCAAAGCCCGCCCTCGCTGGCGAGGCTCCGTTGCTTCCCGCCCATTGGCGAGGTCGCATGGGTCTCGGGAAGGAAGAACAAACACAGCTCGTTGCGTCACTTGGACTATAGCAATACATGTTGTCATTCGCTTCTCCTATTTAAGATTACACTTCTGTTCCAACACACCGTGCTGTACTAACCAGTCAGCCACTTCAACGAGTCAGTTCTAGCCGCTCCAAATGCCGCCTTCACATCCTCTTCCAAGCACTCCTGCCAGCTGGGCGCGTTCCCAGTCCAACCAAACACTTTCTTTGCCCGGTCTGAGCTGGTCACCGCGTTGGCGCCCCACATGTACGCCCCCAAACCATTAAAGAGCGGCTTCATGTCTTCGACACTGCGGTGCTGGACGGCGTCAGGTGTAGTGGGCGGCAGCCATCCCCTCTCCTTGGCGACGGCGACGAACTTCTCGGCCAATTCTGGGAAGGAGACCGTGGAGGTGGCGGTGAAGTAGAACCCGTCGCTCCCCCAGTCCGCCTTCCCGCCGCCGGGCTGCAGCGCCTCGGAGGCGAGCAGGAGGAAGACGTCGACGACGTCGCGTATGTGCGAGAACGACTTGATGTTCTTCCCCGCGCCCACCACAAACGCGCCCGCGCCCGGATCCGCGCCGATGAGCTCGGCGTACAGGGGTATGAGGATGCTCTGGTTGTTGCCGGTGCCGGTGCCGCGGCCGTAGATGTCGGGCGGGCACACGATGGCGGTGCGGATCTTGTTGTTGGTCGCAGCGGACAGCGGCAGGATCAGCTTGTCGACGTGCCGGTGCAGGTGCCCCTCCTCGGGGAATGTGCTGATCTCGGGCATGTCCGTGATGTCTGACCAGGTCTTGGTCGGGGCTTCCCCGTAGGACGACGGCTCGACGTCGGCTACCAACGCCGTCCCGCTGGTGTGGATGAGGAAGGAGGGGGCGGCGCGGCGGTTGAGGCCGGCCAGGATGGCGTTGATGGCCACAAGATTGTCGGACACGGTGTCTGGGTTCTGTCAGCGGCTGAGCGCTTCTTCAGGAGGGTGGCCACTCACGGATGACAATGTTGCTTTCCTCAGCCGCCTTCTCGATCACGTCCACCGAGTCAAAGTCGCCGATGGCGATCTTGACGTCTGGGTGCGCTGCGGTGATCTTGGCCGCTTTCTCCTCGTTCCGGACCAGTGCTGTGATCTCGACGCGGTCCGCTTTGAAGGCCTGCGTGAGGCCGTGCAGGACTGAGCCGCCGATGTAGCCTGAGGCGCCTGTTCTGCAGTCGTGGTGCGTCGTGAGTACGGGTCGCTGGGCTTGATGTGCACTGCTCACATGAAGATTTTCTGCTGAGACATGCTGGTTGTATGTTTGATGTTGCAATGCAGATGGTTATTATATAGCTACAGCTTACATGCGCTTACATATCAGCGCTGTATAGTCATCGGCCGTTTTCCGTGCTTATTGACGCTTACTGAGCAGGCCATAACGTGTACGCATTTCTCTTCTTTGGGGATTCTCGATTCTTAGTACATGGGTTCACGAGTTCACGATGACTCCCTGGCGAGTGTATGACTGTATGCCCGAAGCGCGTCATGGTCTGAGTCATCACATGCCGAGCAGCCAAGTGATCTTCCGGGGCTTCTGTTTGGATGCGATCGCGAGGCAGCAGATCTAGAGTAGCACTGGATTGTAACACCTGCTCTCAACGGCAGCTCGCTTCCAAGTAGTGCTTCAGACTCATAACACATTAATATTCGCAAGGGACATCGCGAACCCGTGAACTGGGGATTTCAATTCTTAGTCCCGGTTCACGATTCACGGAGTTCACGGCGGCCGGGAGCTCCGATTAATTATACGAGGATGTCTCCAGACTCTCCACGACAGGCCTCTGCCACGCCTTCAACTAGCGATCCCTTCGCAGTAACCTGCCATCCAAAAGTTTCAATTGCACAGTTGCGCAAGACTATGAACTAAGAATTGAGGCGGTATCGCCAGAAAATATATATATTCATAGTCTGGTACTACCGTACGGTCCCAGATGCTCAAATGCTCAGAAACATTATGAGAGGTTTGTAACACGGCACATGCCATGTACTTTAGCAAGATTCGGAACCAAATTTAAGAATATTGTATTTGACCTCAACATCTGTCTTTATGCTCGCCCTTCGGATGGTGCATCATATTTTTATTTTTATTTTTATTTTTATTTGAAATCTGTGATCTGGTGGCACCAAAGCAAAGCTCGAACAAAGGGAAAAGATATTAGAGAATTTCCATAGGGACGGGATGTTATATCGGCCTCGATACCAATACCTCTCAATTCTCCCCTTTTCTTTTTCGTCCCCTCTTCTGGATTATTGAAAAGGGAGGTAAACCATATTTTTCAACTGGAACGAACAGTGTGGCGGGTACATTCCCACGCCACATAGCTCAGACACATACACAGGTTGGCCTTTTGCGAGAGCTCGAGGAACGAGGGCGCGAAAGCAAAATATTGTTTACGAGCGAGCCGGCGGCTGTGTCGCGCCAGTCTCTTGCTTCTCGCCACGACTGCTTTCTCTATTCTCGCTTGACCCCATAGCTGCTTCTTTTCCCCCACCCTCCACTCCCTTATTTCGCAGCATGTGTCTCGGTAAAGAAACTAATCATTCCCGATAAAGACTGGCTCGACGCATCACGTTTGCCAACCGTGAGATATCACCTGTGCAGCTGCGATGGCCCGCCCACCCATCACAGCTCCTTCTAGTACTCACCTTCTTAGGTTCGCACGGATGTTTCGGGTCGAAAACCCCTTCGGGGTTTTACCCCAATCCTCACCCGACAATCAACAACGAAGCACATAAAAATAGACAAGACTGCACATGTGTCATGTACACTACATCACAAAACCACAGCGCATTGCATCCTGGGTACTAATCACTGCCAATCAGTCAGCCACTTCAACGAGTCACTTCTAGCCACTGCAAATGCCGCCTTCATATCCTCCTCCAAGCACTCCTGCCAGCTGGGCGCTTTCCCTGCCCAACCAAAAACTTTCTTTACTCGGTCTGCGCTGGAGACCGAGTTGGCGCCCCACATGTACGCTCCCAACCCGTTAATGAGAGGCCTCATATCTTCGGCACTGCGATGCTGAATGGCAGTAGGCGTAGTGGGCGGTAGCCATCTCTTTTCCTTGGCAATGGCGACGAACTTCTCGGCCAATTCTGGGAAGGAGACCGTGGAGGTGGAGGTGAAGTAGAATCCGTCGCCCCCCCAGTCCGCCTTCCCGCCGTCGGGCCGCAGTGCCTCAGAGGCGAGCAGGAGAAATATTTCCACGACGTCGCTTATGTGCGAGAACGACTTGATGTTCTTTCCTGCACCCACCACAAACGCTCCTGCCTCTGGACTTGCGCCGATAAGCTCGGCGTACAAAGGTATGAGACCGCTCTGATTATTTCCGGTGCCGGTGCCAATGCCATAGATGTCGGGTGGGCACACGATGGCTGTACGAATTTTGTTGTTCGTTGCGGCAGACAGCGGCAGAATCAGCTTGTCGACGTGGCGGTGCAAATGCCCCTCCTCGGGGAATGTGCTGATAGCGGGCATGTCCGTGATGTCCGACCATATCTTGGTCGGGGCTTCCCCGTAGGATGATGGCTCGGTGTCTGCTATCAAAGCCGTCCCGCTGGTGTGGATGAGGAAAGAGGGGGCAGCGCGGCGGTTGAGGCCAGCCAGGATGGCATTAATGGCCACAACGTTATCAGACACGGTGTCTAGTTTCTGTCAATGACTAGAGCGCTTCATCAAGAGGGTGGTCACTCACGGATGACAACATTGCTTTCCTCGGACGCTTTCTCAATCACGTCCACCGAGGCGAAGTCGCCTATGACAATTTTGACGTCTGGGTGCGCTGCGGCGATCTTTGCCGCTTTCTCTTCGTTTCGGACCAGCGCTGTGATCTCGACATGATCCGCATTGAAGGTCTGCGTGAGGCCACGCAGGACTGAGCCGCCAATATAACCTGAAGCACCTGTTCTGCAATCGTTGCGCGTTGTCAGTACGGGTAGCTGGGCTTGTCATTGCTTGGTATGCCCTGCAGCTCACATGAAGATTTTCTGCTGAGACATGGGATGTAACTGGTTGTATATATGATATTGCAATTCAGGTCGTTGTTTTATATAGCGTTGAGAGCTTACATATCAGCGCTTCATATCGGCCTTTCATTGCACTTACTAATATCTTACTAACCATAGTATACGCGTACGCATATCTCTTCATTGGAATGCTGTACTATTACAACCTTAGGTTCGGCCTGATTTCTTGTGACCGAGGTCAATGACTAGCACGCATGTTCGGCTGTAAACGAGGTCTAAAATGGCAATCCGCTGGGCTTTTTGGAGGTTCGGGCTCAGCACGGGCTCGAAATATGTCACAGAGGATATTCATTGCCCATATTTTCGTGTGAAAGTAACGCAGAATCATCGATAAGTACACCGATTCATGATTCAGATTCGGCATCAATGTCAGATCCGCTATGTCATGTGATGATATTACCGGGCGAAGATACATTGCAAATTCAATGATCGCGTGAACTTGACCCGGCTTGAACCTGCACCATCACTACTAGATATGGTTATACCGTCCATTTTGCATACATTCTCCGAGAAATCTAGAGCTTGCATCGAGACTTTAGAGCGGTACAAGCCTGACGCGCAGCTCCTCGACATGTCCGTGAACTGTCATATTCCTCTCCTTCGCCAGTAACCGAGCTCCCACACGCCAGATCTTCGCGATCGGCGACGAAACGCGCTGCGGTCCTTGTGCTATTATATGAAGATGCTGGGAATCTGCGTGTCCTGTTGACGACGAGGTCGAAGAAGCTGCGCTCGCATCCTGGAGACACGGCTCTTCCAGGCGGCAAGGTAGACGAGACAGACAACGACGTGGCCCATACGGCGGTGAGTGCTATGATCCAGCCCATGCTTACGCGCACCAATATTATCCAAACCAGTTGCGGGAAGCAGAGGAAGAAGTTGGGCTTGCTCAGGGCTGTCCGTCCGTTCATATTCTGGCTGTCTTGGAGCCTGTTATATCGCGGTTTAGATTGACCGTCACGCCGGTGGTCGCGCTGCTCTCTGATCCATCTGTGCTTGAAACCCTCAAGCCATCTGAGGCAGAAGTAGATCACATATTCACACACCCACTAGAGCCTATCTTGGATCCGTCGCTAGCTGCCCACGAGTCCGACCTTGTACCTATAGGTGGGGAGGATTGGAAATACGAGGACGAGTTCCATGTAAGCATACAAATGCATTTTCGAAGAATTTATTAATCTGATTATTGGTACGACAGAACAGCAATGATAAGCCAATTTCGTGGGCCCCTCATAAGATTTATCGAATGCATCGCTTCCGAAGTGCAGCCTCTCCCGTAGAAGGATTGACGTCCGATGTTCTGGTAAGTTGGGGAACCTGTATGTGCCCATCTTGCGATATCTTATAATTTCCTAAAGATTAGGACCGCCGAGATTGCTTATGCCAAGTCGCCCACATTTGGGCGCTGGCCACCCAATCAAACTCCGGGGTTTGCCTTTGCCTTTGAAGCTGCGCTGGACGTGTAACCAGGAATGCCTATTTCCTCAAAATTGCAACGTTAATTATAGAAAGATGCTCTTGCGATGGTTTTGAGTGACCCAGCCCAGGCGCGTTCAAGATCAGAACCCATAATCATGAGCGTTTAATACAGGCATGACACAATTAAATGAAGCGGATCGTCTCATTACTATATCGAATCGATCGGATTCTTATATCAAGCCGCTATTTGCCCAGTCATCTTGCGCTTGCGGACCTCCACATCCCGCCACAAACCCTACCATGAATGGCCAACCTAGCGCGATTCCCGCTTCACTGCAGTGGGAGAAGAACATATACTATGGGATAGTTCACGCATCACATTGTCTCATATGCGATTCATACAAAGATCATCGAAGCAAAGCAGCACTTTCCCTTGACCCATCCTTTTGGGCGGCAGCAGGTCAACAATGTACCTGTACCGGCAATGCAGAGATGCAGAATCTTCGCGAAGAGATCAATTCCCTTCGCACTCAGCTTGGAATAGCCCAAGCCCAAATCGACTCTCTTGCTATCAAACCAAGCGAGGACAATGCAGGTGCAGGAGAAACAAACCGACGAGAGTTTCCACATCCCCTGAACACTGTACCCCACCGCCCATCATCCGCACTGTCGGACGCGTCTTTTATGACAGCCGCAGCAGATGGCGAAGTGCTCGAGGCAACGGAGGCTTCCAATGTTTTGGTGCCCCTATTGACAGTCGACTCAGTTCGATTGCCCCAGCCTCGTCCATGGCAGCCAATTGCTGTCGTCCACCAGAACCCGCCTGAACAGTTTTCTCGGAACAACATTATCCGCTCTCCGCTGGGAGATATCATTCCGGATGACAAGGGTTGGTGTGTTGTGGGGGAAACTCGGCTGAGGGTTCCCAAGGAGAAATGGCACATGGACAGTCTTATGAAAGCGGCCAATCAGCCCGAAAATCACGACCAAGTGACTTTCATCAAGGCCCTGGTAGGTGAGGCCATGCTTGCCACAGACAAGTCGCATTTGCAACGGTACCTCGTCAAAAATTGGAAGACGCCCGTCTGGAAAGGTGGCCGTGGGGCAGCGCCCACTGTGAGCATTGCTCAGCCACAGCGCCACGATCCGCCTGAGACTTGGCTTGCCTGGTATGAGGTGCACCCGCAACAATTTCTCGTGGGAATACGGAGAGATACGCAGAACAAGCTATTTCTCTCAGACATACGCGCCAGCCGCTTGATAGCTCGCCTCCGCCCGATTACCGTCAAAGGTGATCAAGCATCAAGAGAATGCCAAATACAATTTGACCAGCTCTCCATCGAGCTGTTCTCCACTCCTCACCGCTACGAGCAGGTGTTGACGACGCTGGGATCTGCAATTGCGAAGGAGGCTGCACATGTAGCATATGGTGGTCCGCCGACGGACGTGACCTTAGAGAGTGTAGGGCGTCATTTCGCTGCTTGCGGCATCTCCCTCGAGACAGCAGAGCAGGTGTTGGGGCCTTGGATGCGGGAGCGGCTGCGGGTGTCTCAGTTGAGAGAAGAGACGACATTGGAGAGAGATCAGTCGGTGTTGAATAGGCAGCTGTCGTGAAGTGTGGGTCACCAGGATTCGGGTACCAAAGTGCAACGACTATGGATGAGTCTCCATGTACGAAGTGGCATGCCAGCAGGCATCGATCCAATACATGTTTCAAAGTATGTGTAGAAGAGTATCGAGGCATTTGGCCCTACATCATGATTATCCCTTTCCCGACAAGTGGCTGTATCAGCGTGAAAGTACTCTAACACCGATTCTGTCACGGCATGGTCGCCTGTGATGGATGGGGAGAGTACAGCTTCCAAGTTGTCCAAGGGATCAAGCAGCAAGATCAAGCCAAATATCTACGTATGGTACGAAGAGGTGAATGCAAGTAATCACAGCCGCCATACTCAGGAACCGATCATCATGATGTGCACAGCACTGCTGGTTTGACAGTCATGCACGACCGCGCAGAATCCTCTTGACTCTTAACAACCATGTCTTCTCCGCAGGCTGCAGCCCTCCTCTCCCATGTAGTTTCTCAAATGCAGTCCAATGTTGAATTTCTGCTCTCCCAGAATTACATATCTCAAGCCGACGCCCAAGCGATCATGACCCGACTACCGACAGAGCTTACGACGACTCCAGCGGCGTCCCAAGCGCCAGTAGCATCGAATCGGATCGCGGCTGCTACCCAGCGGATGAGCATCTCTACTTATGCGGCCCCGGTGGGGGCCCCGCCCAGAACGCCGGTGGTTGCCCCAATAAAGCCTCAGCTGCAAGCAAAGGCCTTATGGGCGTATAACGAGGATGGTCGGGTACGTTATCGTGCTATGGCTTTCGAGGTTACCACTAAATGTTTGCAGGAACCAAATGATCTGTCGTTCTCTGTGGGAGATATCATAGACATCTTAAGCGAGGATAACGAAGATTGGTGGACTGGTCGCGGTATGCTCTTGTCTCAGGCTTGAAAGACTATAGCTAAACATGAATGCTATCTAGTCAACGGTAAACAAGCCCTCTTCCCCTCGTCCTACGTCGAGAAGATCGAGACCGTGTCGCCCGGACTGCCCCAGCGTTCCGTCGCGCCAGTCAGCAACAAAAATTACAACCCATTTAACGCAGCACTGCATGGTTCAGACCTGCCCCCATCGTCAGGAGAAGGCGTGAACTCTGTTGGCCTACAGGAGGCCCCCGGACAAGCGGAAAAGAAAAACAATTTGAATAAGTACAAGAGCACCTTGGCTCATTCAGCAGTGGGCGGTGTCGGATTTGGCGCAGGTGATTTAATCAACACCTATCTTTAATGTCTCTTCGCTAACTTGCTCGTTTTAGGCTCTGCTATTGGCGGTGGCCTCGTTCGCGCCATTTTCTAGGCAAGGACCAAGGCAGGCCAGACGGAATAGGAACGAGCTGCTGTCGCTGCGTCAGATGATGATTTGGATGCCAGGATGGATAGGAAGGAAGCTTTCTCTACCAACGATATTTAATTAATTGCTAGCTGTACAGTGTCAAATAAATCCAAACAGAGTTGCGCACACCGTGGGCCTCCAAAGCACTAGGGTGGCCTCGGCTCCGCCGTCAGTGACGGCGTATCATTACTTCAGCAGTCTGTGTATGCTATGCGGCGGAGTTGTCAGAATAGTGTCCCTCTAAGGCCTGTGATTAAAATTAGGTGCAGTACCTGGCTTCGTCCTCATTGATCCACTGGTTATTGCGATATCAACGCATCTAGGTCTACGAGCTTTCCTTGGCTGTTCAACGCGGCCTGGATGATAGCAACATCTCTCAACGCTCCCAAGGGATCTGCAAGCCCGTCGTCTTCACCTGCAATCGCATTTAAAAAACTCTTCAACTCGCACTCCACCCCGCGCCAATTCTTTTGCTCTATCGCTTCTTCTTGGCTTCTTCCTTCTCAGACCCCAGTTCGCCGTCCACTTCGGTCACGGACCTGATAATGATAGTAATCACATCTTGTCTTTGAGTGACCGAGAGCTACCCAGAAGTGCTGGACATCGTCATACCGTTTCTAGCCTGAGCAAGAGACGGGAAAGGAGCAGCGACGGACAACTCGATGATACCATGCGAGCCGTCCGCGCATCTCAATATGGTGTGGGTAGTGTCGCGGAGAGTGAGATAATCCTTATTAAAGGACGCGAATCTTGGTATATGAGTTATAGGACTCGTGCGGATAACTCGTAGAACGGCGGTTGAGTGCGGTCACCACCTAGTCTCCCCTAGCCACACCCAAAAAAAATGAAGACAATTGTTCCTAAGCGGTCATAAATCAAACAAAAGGCCAGCATTCTTACAACTTTGATGTCCAGCTGCGAGTGAAGATATTTACTGGCCGTAGTTTTCACGATTGACTGATTGTCTAACTCACCGCAAATCCACCTTGATGCTGCCGATAAGATTCCACTCAGGTTAAGAAATATAAATGAGTTGGTAATGTGCACGATGGATTAACCCACATCGGTCATATTCCTTCAAGGTGCTAGGTAACATGGCGACGTTTTGTCCATGTAGTCCACGGCGTGCGAGTTGAAGTAGATGACCTTGCCAAGGCCATGATCATTGATAATATATAATTGACTCGGCATGGAATGGGTTGCTACAAATGGTACCTGTTATGTATGTTAACATTGTAATGGTGCATGTGTATATAATTCTTCAGAAATCGCAAGGTTTGACATGGACCACCATGTCTCGTTTGAATGATTTCTATTTCCTAAGACAGAATTTCCGAACAACATCAATGATTGCTACAGTGTTTAAATTACGGCTATTGTTAAGGTTCCTCGCTCTTGTCACATCTGCAGCCTACTTGGTTGCTGGGGTTGATAAATTGAAGCCAAATGGTAGCGTCTTTGCGGGTGTGACAATGGGTAGTGGTCCCCAATCGAAACTAGGAGCTGGTGAGCCTGACGGCGAGGGACCGCTTGCGGGCAATTTCTTCAACTTCGGCGAAGGCCCATGCCGAGAGCCACCCATCATCCGCCGTCTCGGGCCAAGGTCCTGCAAAGGCGATTCATCGAAAGAAGCCGGGTTCCAGGGTTCCTCCAAATCGGAGAATGAGTCAAATCCGTACCCGAGACTAGGTGTAGTGCTTTCCTCCTTGATACCGAATGCCTTCTGCGGAGTGGCGAAAGCCAGGGGAGCTGCAGGTGCACTGTCCGCTTTTGTATTTAGAAGGGGCTGCTGTCGCGCGGACAACAATGCTCGTTTGAGTCTCTGCGCCGACACTTCACCATTCAGAGCGTTGGCAGCGTTTACCACTACAGACGGTGCTGTATTATAAGGACGTCTAGGATCTGGCAAACGTAGATCGCGGGCATTGGAACGGGATGCGATATGCGTAGTCTTGAGCTTCTTCATTCGGGAAGTTATATGAGCGATCTGGTCCCCTTGATGTTCCACAGCGATGTCGATGTTCCGGTAAGTTCGGTTAATTGTGTCCAATGATGGAGGCCTAATATCCAATCATCAAAATTGATTGCAGATGCCTATGATTTCGACTAACCTCAGTCCAGGTTTACCCCGCTTTATTTGGTCCAGTTTTTTCTTTGACGCCGCCAAATGGTCTTCTAACTTCTGAACACGATCTCTCATGGTCTAAAAATACTATTAGCAAACAGAGAGGGAGCGGGACATTGTTCATACCCTAATATCCCTTCTTAGCTGACTCTGCGTCTCCATGTGTTCCGGACCCAACGTCCTCACTTTGAGCATCTTGCCAAATTCGGGATCGGACTTCGCTTTGTTGAAACGGACTATTTCTTCCCTCTTGGTCCCAGCTAGAGAGAAATATTGTTAGGTGACAGGTGGAGGAGTGCGTGGATGTTCACTTACCTCTCAACATGCTACTTTCCAGCTCACGAATAGACTGGGAGATACCCCTTCTATTATCATGCAGAAGCTCTATGTCGGACTGTAGGGTCTTCAGCACTTGCCCCCAAGTTTGCACGTCGCCCAGCGTCCAATTTGCAGAATCTGAGAGGTTGTCCGTGTGGTGAGAGAGACCAGAAGGCTTACTCAACCCTACCCTGTTTGTTTTCGCCCGTTCAGCGTATTGGCGCAGCTTCAAAAAAAAATTGCGTCAAACGACCAGTCAAAAGGGCCAAAGATAATTATTACCTGCTCAAGCTCTTTCGTTAAGTGATTGTATAAGAGAGCACATTGAGCCTGCATCCCCTGTCCTTGTGTTTCGGTTGCCGGCGCTGGTGACGCTGGGACAGGAATCCCTGTTTTACTTTGATCCATACTTCTTGGGGGCTTCTGGTCGTGAGCAGAACCACTTTTGGCCCCAAAAAAGTTTGGCGTCTTTGAGGGGTCTGCCGCTGCGCCTGGCGTGCTACTTCCAAACAAGTTGGGCATGGGACTCGGCATCGGCTTAGGAGGTAGTCCGCTGAAAGGGTTGCCAGCCGATGACGCAACAATTGGTGGAGTAGCTGGTTTGGCAAAGAAGCCAGGTGAATTAGATGCGGTAACGGGTGCGCCGAATATGTTTCCGGGGGAAGTGGCTGGCTTGACGAGGGCCCCTGAAGGTACAGAGCTGGCAACATTGGTCTTAGGTGCATCGGGCACGGACTTGACAGCAACGGTGGATGAAGGATTGGTGGACAGAAGAGGCGGCGTTCTCGTCCGGTTAGGCTCAGCATTTTCGCCCGTTGTGGGCTGGATAGGAGGGCTTTTCATAGGCATGCCGAACGGTGTTCTAGACTGGGCAGGTTTTGGTATCAAGGAAGGTTCCGACTTGGAAGCAGCGAATTTGGTGGAGATGGCCTCGGCAGTGGGAGAAAGAGGAGCACTGGCTAAAGGAGAGCTGCGTGTAGGCCGCGTGCTGGGTCTTCCAATACCAAGGGTGAATATAGGAGGCGCGAAAGCGGAAGGGGTAGCTACAGGTGTGGCAAGCACACTAGGTTCCGCTTCAGGAGAGCCGGGAGGCGTAGTGCTCGCAAGCCCCGTGAGCTTTGTGGGGGTAGCGGCACTGACTATTATTGATGATGCATTTGAAGGGTGAGATACAGAAAATGTCCCAGTGCGTTGCTCAGGCTGTGGGGTCGTCGAAGGTGACCTGGAAGGCGTTCTTGAGCTAGATGGAGCCGAGCTCGCGGATATACCTTTGCCGGGTGAGTCTGCCCGCGCAGGCAAATTGTTTGCCTCGTCGACTGCCTGGTCTTCTTGTTCTCCGTTCTCAGCACCTTCTGCCCCGTCCTCCTCATCCTCTGCGTCGTCTCCCTGCTCTTCCTCATCCTCATCCTCTGCGGGTAGATCTTCATCCGGGGACCCCTCAGATGAGAAATTTTCTGATAAGAATGATTGATTGTCATCGTCATCTAACTCTGAGCCCGAGTCGTTTGCCTTGTCACCATCTTCTCCCGGAGACTCTTCCCCGTCATCATGCGGAGCTGTGACGTCTACAAACGATGATGTCTGAGAAGACGCCAATGAGGTTGTATCACCGCTCTCTGCTGCGGCTGGTTTAGAGGGGGATCCATCGTGTTTGGCGTCTTTTGAGGGTAAAGGTGCTTGTAATTTATCCTCAGCCGTGTTCTTAATGTCATTAGGTGGTGTCGTGCCGCTGCCAAACACGGATCTGCTGGGCTTCGATGGATCGCGAGATTCTTCTCCACCACGCAGAAGCTCGCCGAATGATGCAGCTTTTGGCCCAGAGAAGGCTCCGAATCCCCCTTTATCGCTAAACGAAGCAAAACCACCGCTGGTTGGCGCTGGCATCGTAGGCGTGGTGGATACCGGTGTCGGGGAGCTGAAGACAGACTTGTTGGCCCCAACAGCAGAAGTGCTGCCGAAAACAGGTCCTGAAGTCGATTTAGGGGGCGTGCTGGCCGGCGTAGTGGACTGTGTTCCAAAAACAGACACCGGTTTTGTGCCAACTTCTTTAGGCGGATTGAAAAATGGTGAATCTTTATTGACAACGCCACCAAAGCCAAAGCCTTGAGCAGGCTTCAAAAACCCGGTGGAAGAAGCTTTCAGTTGGCCAAATGCACCAGCGACGGGGGCTGGCGTGGTGCTCTTGAAAGCTGACGAAGGAGGGCTATCGTTACTGGTTGGTGAAAAGGCAATATTCGCTGGACGCTGTTGGGGTGATGACTCAGGGGATGAGGCTGGGGACGAGACTGGCGAGGCCAGCGCAGGTGAAGAAAGCGCAGCTGTAGAAGGCAGAGTTTTGAATGTGGATAAAGAGTCTGCGCCTTTTGGCTGTTCCGTGGGTTTACCGAACACGGAGGCTCCAGTACTTTGCCCAAATACACTGCTACTGCTATTGCCAAACACCGATTTTTGACCAGTTGGCGTGTCAAACGCGCCACCGCCCGAAAACGCCGACTTCGATGCTGCTGGCTGGGGCGTATTTTCACTTGATGCCCAGGCTGGCTTTCCCGACGGAGACTGTGATGCAACTTGGGAGAACGCTGAAGGGCCACCTTGAGCAAATGAACCAAATCCTTTGGCAATAGACGCGTCAGGCGTCGCACCTGCGCTCTTCTGGGATGCTGCGGTCGAGAACGAAGATGGACCAGAAGCAAATGATCCGAAGCCGCCAGTGCTCGGTTCTGCCACAGTGGCACCAAAGCTGGGTTTGCCAAATGCAGACCCGCTAGCAGGCGCAAAGCCAGTTTGCCCGAAGGATGGCTGGCCAAAGCCGGTCGAACCAAAGCCACCCGATGCTTTTGTTTCGAATCCAGACTTCCCAAAAGCAGAAGCTGCCTTGGGTGATTCGGCTGTATCCTTGACCCCGGACCCAAAAGCCCCCTGCTGAGTAGTCAGGTTGGAAAATGCTCCAAACCCTGTGGCAGGCTTTATAGCATTAAATCCACCTCCAAAACCACTCGACTTATTTTCACCACTGCCAGCTGGCGTGAGATTTCCTTGACCAAACATATTTGAGCCTGAGCCAAAAGGTGTTGTGGATGGCTTGGAGGAATCATCCGATCCCCCCAAGGACATTCCGCCAAAGGACGGGTTATCATCTGTCATAGATTCTTCAGTGGTTGTATTGGGTGCAGGTGTTGGCGAGATAGTTTGTGGAGCTGCAGTACCAAATCCGAACCCGGTTTGACCAAATTTAGCCGGCGCGGCATTCGCGAATGCTCCGAATCCTCCTGAAGGGGTGCCAGAGCCGAAAGGCGACGTGGATAGTGGATGGTTCAATGGTGATGTCGCCGGTGATTGACTGAAGGGCGATGTCGATGAAGTTTGGCCAAAAGTGGGCGATTGTCCAAACCCCGAGGGTTGCGCAGTTTGACCGAACGGAGATTTGGAGCCAAAGGCAGAAGGAGTGTTTGAAGAGCCAAACGCTGTGGTGGAAGGCGCCGACGAACCAAAAAAGCTAGGTGCGACGGATTGCCCAAAGGCAGGCTGAGAGCTCGCTGTTTGCCCGAATGCGCTTCCTGAACCTGCTACGGGTGTACTTGAACCCGACGCCGCGAACATCTGCATATCGTTTGACGAGACGGCACTACTCATTGCAGGGGCGGATAGTTGCGATTTGCTGGACACCATGCCTGGGTACGCTGACCCTTGCGAGTTCACCACGTACCACCCTAGCACAGTACCGTCACTGGTGTAAGCGTACATGATTGGTGGAGCCGGCAAATCCGATGTATCACCCCCAGCTGAGTTTGGATATGACTCTGTCGATGTCAAATCCAATTCTAATGCAACCAGAATGGTGTCATTCATGTCTTTGTCGAGTGGCAAGCTAGGGGTCGATGTTTCCTCCAAAGAGTAGTTGTGCCAGGCATCCTCGCCATCGCTTCCAATGACGCCTATGTCCGACGAGGTGCTGTCGCCAACAAATATGATGAACTTGGTTGGATCCCAGTTTCTGAGAACTGCCATAAATGAGCCGGGTGGTCGAAGGCCGGGCGATGGATAATAGGGCGTGTTCAGCTTGGTGTCTAGAGATTTTCCATGCTTATGGTCGAGTGATAGGATCATGTGCGTTTGTTCGCTCTCAGGGTCTAAAGGCCCAGGCTGTGCGTAGATGGTATGGATGGAAGGATTTGACAGCCATGTAGTTGCAATGATGCTCTGGTTGCCAACGTTGGAAGGTTTGCTATAAACAAATTTTGGATTTCCCGTCGCTGTTGGACTGAAGGTGATTATGTCCCCGCTTTGGAGCCCGACTGCTATTTGTTTGCCCTTGGGTGACCAAGATACTGTTGTCGTTTTAGCAAGCAAAATGAGTGCTCAATAAAAGTGAGGACTCACGAGACGTCGGTTTCGCGTCCGGAGCGTCACCGCTACGCCATCCACCAACAGATTCCAGCGAGTGTACGTCAATGATTTCAACAAGCTGAGTCCCGGTGCTGCCTTCGCCATCGCGTAATATAGCCACCAGGTTCGGGATATCGCCCGGGTTGGCCAGAATCTGGCGGGGAGGGCTGGAAGAGGTAGACGGGAAGGAATGGAGTGGTGGAATTTCCTCTGATCCTGCAGAAAAGAGTCTCGTGGTGTCGAAGACCAGGACTGGTCCTTGCACAAGCCCGACAATGAGGCGTGTATCGGCGGACGCAAATGTAAGCATGTGTGGTGTAGCGGGAGCGAACGAAAGAGATCGCTGGGGTGTGAAGACAGTTTCCGCATTGTCTGGCGCAGCCGCTGAGAATGCAGCTCGAAGATCGGCTAAGGGGGAGAATACCAGAGCTTTTCGAGAAGATTTAGACTAGCAATACGGCAAGGACAGAAGTAAACGCACACATGTCTGCACTAGCGCTTCGCACAGCGGCCACGAACCAGCCCTTTACATTTGCTACTGAAAACAACTGGCATTTTCCAGGAATGGCTTGGAGGTCCAGAGATTCTGGAGAGAGTCTGACACGAGATCTCTTGTTCAGAAGTTTCAGCGACAGGAACTGCAGTGTGCGCAGTCAGTATGGTCTCAATGTCATTCCATGAGGAAACACGCACCTCGGCATCCTTGTCCGTGGCGTCTACTAAGGCTCGCTGGTCCTGGGGAGGGGGCACCTCAAGATTGCTGATATTCATTCTGCTTTCGCAAAGCAACTCGAAGAGATTTCGCGGAGACGTAAGAGTAGCCTCTGCCAGAGTCAATTGCGGCGCGTCCGGTTCGGTCGTCGGTGTTCAGAAGCAACACGTGCAGATTGCGGCTGTACGTATATTATGTGCATTGTGCACTCATGTGCACCTTTTGTCATTCTAGCCACTACCAGCATGGTTGACCAATCTGCACTCCTAGCACACATCGTCTCTCAGACAAGAGCCAATATCGACTTTTTGGCCACCCATAATCAAATATCCCAGTCAGATGCTCGAGATATCATTTCTAAACTGCCCGGGGCCAACGATGCTTCAGTGATGGCACTGGCAGATCGTACCCAAACTCTTATGCTGGCACCAACAAGTCCCCCTCCCGCCCCAAGAGTAGCTCCCTCGTCTCGTCAGGGTGTGCGTGCCCGAGCGATCTGGGGCTGGAATGAAAACGCCCAGGTAAGAAAGGTATGTCCAAGACCGCAGTCTCATTCTGATACGTATTGTAGGATGCAAACGATCTGTCGTTCCGCGCAGGAGACGAGTTTGAGATCATCAGTGAAACTAATCCTGACTGGTGGACTGGTCGTCACAATGGCAAGCAGGGACTCTTCCCGTCCAACTACGTGGAGAAGACCCCCGCTCAATCATCACCTTACAATGAGAAGCCTCCGTTGGAGCGCAACTACTCGACGTCTCCTCAATACAATCCCCAGTATCCTCCACCGGGTGCTCCTCCTGCAAGCTACGGTGGACAACAGGGCTATCAATCTCCGCCTCCTTTTAATCAGCAGCCAGTATCATACGGCGGCCCACAAGGTTACCAATCACCGCCTCCACCTAACCAGCAGCCAGCAGCATACAATCCATACATGGCACAACCGCCCGGAAACGTAGGACCTCCGCCTCAGCAGCAGCAGCAAGTACAACAGCCTGCAACTCCATCAGATCCACCACCCAAAAAATCAAGGTTCGGGGGGTTAGGAAACACGGTACGTTGCCTGGTGGAGGAACATGGGCGAACATTACTCACTTATTTCCGCCATGTAGTTGGCACAGAGTGCCGCAGGAGGTCTTGGATTTGGTAATTTCACATCCCACTCCACCTATCCAGCAAACAGTTACTGATGCATATGCAGGTGCCGGCTCTGCCGTTGGAGGAGATCTAATCAACAAGATCTTTTAGGGGGAGAATCAAGTCAATAGAGTGGGTGATGTTTGCTGGATCGATTATATGAAGGATAGACTTTAAAGGAATTAAATTTGCTATTGGGTTCGCGATATAAAGTAGAAGGCTGCCCTGCGCGTGCTGCACTGTGTCGAAAATATATAGTACATGTTGTACAAACATCCATCGCATTATGATAGAAGTGCTATCTATTATGCGCCGGACTTCCAGTAAGCGATATCTCCATCCACCACTAAAATAGGCCAACAGTTAGGACGATAGATAATAGAGGAATGAGTTAGATACGTACTTTCGTATGGCTTGCCTTGTTGCCTCAACTTTCCAGCCGCTTTGACGGCCGTTTCGCTACCATGCTCTTGCAAGTCAGCCAAGCTCATGATTTCACCGCACACGAATTTGTTCTCAAAGTCAGAGCTGTTTGAGAGGTGAGTGGAAAAAACAGGCGTGAGCAGCGAAAGCCACGCACTGGATGACACCAGCTGCCTGAGGGGCCTTTGTTCCTTCACGGATTGTCCACGCGCGGACTTCGTCAGGGCCACAAGTGAAGTAACGGATAAGCTGTAGCAAATATATGATCAGTAAAGTGCACCACGGAGAGAACTAAATGCTCACGTCGAGACTGGCATAGCCAGCCGTTGTGATCCTACCAAGAGCGCTTGTAACTCCAATACTTTTCTCCTCCGCAGCTTTCTCCTCTGGTGTCATCCGTCCCAGACGTTCCTCAAGTGCCACTGAAAATGGTATGAGAGAGTCGCCGGGGTTGTTAGTGTCGATCCATGCTTTGATTTTGGCCAACCTGAAACATTGTGCCGAACTTCAGCCCTGTTCAACGAGCAGCAGAAGCTAACTTACCACTTGTTCTTCTTGCGAATGTAATCCTTCTCGCTAAGGTTGACGAGGTAAGTGATAGGCTTCGCGGTGAGCAGTGTCATGCTGTTAACAATTTCAATCTAAACGCAGAACACATCAGTAATGCCCAAGTCAAATGATGTAGAAAAAATGCGGTGGCGAAACGAAGAATTAGAAGATCAGAAAAAACGACAAATCTCATAGGAATAGTGGGGCGTTACTCCCTCCTCAACGAGCTGGGTTATCGAGCAAAGTTGCTCTTTTTCATCCAGTCAACATGGGTGAGGAACTCATAATCACCTGGGAAATATAGGTCAGCGGGGTTGTTTGATAATAAGTTGAGCAATAGAAAGTCAGAAAGATAGTAGATCTCATAGGAATATTGGGGCGTTACTCCCTCCTCAACGAGCTGGGTTATCGAGCACATTGCTCTTTTTCATCACACAAAACAGTCGGCCACGTAAAGTGGAGTCATGCTCACCTCTTTGTTGGTCCATTCTCCCTTGCGAACGTCTTTGTTGTCTTCAGATATGATTTTCAAAACTTTCTCTACGGTGGCCTGCAAAGCGTTCAGTAATCCATGAGCATTCCCCCAAGTAAAGAAAAAAACATACGATCTCTTCCTTCTTGGCTTTGTCCGCTAAGCTCGAGTTGTTTAAAGCACGACCTCCTTTGATAGTGTGCAAGTGTTTCTGCACCCATTCAATGTCTTTCAGACGTAATTCTGTCGAGATAATTTCCATATCCCGGACAGGATCTACATCACCCTCGACGTGGGTGACTTCTGCGTCATCAAACGCGCGAACCATCTGAAGAATGCCATCTACGGCGCGTACGTGAGACAAAAACGCATTCCCGAGACCGGCGCCTGTGGATGCGCCCTGCAAGATGTACTGTGAACGGTATGATAACAAATTGTTAAAGTTGACATACGGAGGTCAATCCAGCGATATCAATGCAGGTAAGAAATGCAGGGACGCGGGATGCGGGCTTGTATGATTCGCACAGCCATTCAAACCGAGGATCTGGTACAGGTATACGCGCTTCCTGTGATTCGATTAGACACGAGCAACACAATCGACCAGAACTCGTACTTCAGGGCTGCAATCGGAGTGAACATCAGAATTGCTAGTATTCAACACAGAGAGGAGATGGCTTACTTGATCGTGGCGTATGGAAAGTTTGCGACTTTCCCGAGGTCTGCGATCGGAAACGTATCAGTCAACCGGGTTGCACGGCCGCCAGCAGAGCACTCACCGGTCTCGGACAGTGCATTGAAAAAAGATGACTTTCCAACGTTGGGAACACCTATTTTCAGATTTAGCACGGGGCCGACTCATTTATGTGGAACGCCTGACCTACGATGCCGATTTTGAGATTGTTTCCCGGTCGTCCAAGCAATTGCTTCTTGTCAGCAGCGGCGGCCTTCTTTGGGGGCATCTTTTTCTTGATCGAACAGGGAGCTGAGGAAGTAAAAGACCTATGAGAGGAAGGGCAGTGAGGAATGAGCAGACGAGTAAAAGCAAATCGATGTACGGGCGCGGCCATTTTTTTTTAGGAAAGACGAAGACAAAGGTCACATGCTGCGGCCGCTGGCATATAAATAAAATTATTTACGTAAAAGGTTAGCTAAGTGGTCGGCCACGGCGCTCTTGACCCGCTTCACCTCTTCCTGCTCCATCAACTGCCAACAATCTTCAGTGTTTGTCCAACCATGCGAGCTGCATTCTTTACTTGTGTCGCTTTGCTTGCAACTTGGGCTGGTGCTCAGACGGTCACAACCACTGATGAGTAGGTCTCGTCTTTTGGCAATCATAATCAACTCTCATCAGAATCTAGTCTCGGAGAGACAATCGTCGAGGTCCTGTTTACTGACCCAGTCCAACTGGTTCCTACAACATCCATAGTGTAAGCACCGCGTCATTCTCTTTCGCATCGCTCTCATCTCATGGCTTTGCAGTTCGACAGTGGTCGCTGCCGTGACCACCAGTTCCTCCACGACGGCCGATGCAGGGGGTGGTGCCCCCGTCCAAGCGCCCGCACCTACCGGCTCAGCAACCCCTACCGTCTATACATATACAACAACCAACGCCGCTGGTGCCGCAACAGCTATTGTCGACACATTCACGCCAACGTATTACCAAAGCGCAGTCAGCCCAAGTCCGTGGACTGGCACAATTATCAACTACAGTTCGTGGTTGGGGATAATTGGCACCAACACTGCCCCTGCCGACCAAGTGGCCAGTGGAGCCCGATCACCGATTTCTAGAGGCTGGTACGGTTTAGCAATAGCGGCGTTGTCAGGCATGATGGGTGGGGCATGGCTGGTGCTAGTTTAAGCATATTTACACACGAGAGACTGATTTACATACGAGAGAGACTAGTACATTTACGATGAGGGACATTTTCTGCATACGAGACACTGTTATCTATTCAGCGATTCGCATTTTTTAATAACGTCTGTTGTATTCATATGTAAGAAGCGATCGATACCACTTTGAAGCAATCAAGCCACGGTCAGCTTTCGCTCAAACGCGCATCTGGATCTCAACTGTCTGCTGTCAAAGACCTCTTACCATGGCTGAATCCGTTGCAGTGGTCTGTGTCGTTGAATCTTCTCTGAATCTTGCTTCGGAATGGAACACAATATTTGCTGAATACATATTGCCCTTGCTCAAACGGCTGGGAGAAGCACATGTTTCACAATTGGTACGTCACGCTACTATTCCTCGGGAACGCTCAACGCTCGTGTCTGACTTGCATTACAAAGTTTCGTCTGGCTTTCATAGCTTATGGCCCAGCTAACGCACACCCGAGCCCATTAATTGCCAAGCGGTTCTTCACAACTCTGCCGACGATCACAAAGGAGCTGCGCGATGAACAACACAAGCTGGGGATTGGACAGACATCGTCTGGAGGGACCAAAGGAATGGCGGCACTCGAGGGGCTCGTGGCTTCTATTGAGGTGAGAATGTACCGATAATATCGTATGGTTCCATCTCATTCGTTCAAGATGTTTGATATCCTCAGTGACTCCATCAAGCTGAAGCCCCTGCAATCACAGTCTACGAATCAAGCTCCATACATTGCACCGCGACTTGTGTCTCATATCATACATGTGGCAGCATCACCGCCGGATGGCGCCCAAAAACCTCTCTGGAATGACTCTCCTAAACTTGACAATGTGTCATGGGCATCGCTGCCTTCAGAACTCAAGAAAGTATGTCCATGGCCACAGTTCCTGAAAGGGCCATTATCTTAATATGGCTGTAGAGAAACATCAACCTCAGCGTAATTAACATGAGGCCGAATCCTCAGTTTATAGAACTGCATTCATCGGTAAGTGCCTTTGGGGGTCAGTATACTCTCTTCCTGACCACTTTCAGGCATCGAACAAGGGCATCTCATCACCTTGGTTCAAAATCCGACAGCCGCATTGTGTGCTCCTGACGGGCTTCCCTACCGAGACCAAATGTAAGCCTTCCTCCGCCGGGGCCGATTCCAAGTATTGATATCTTCGGAAGCAGCCAAACGCTCACATGACAGCCTCGCAAGCCCTGATACCAAACGTGCCAAGATCCAACCACCCACAGTGCTGCCAAATTCCAATGCCACCGCCAGCCCAACACCCGCTTTAGCTGTTCAGCCCGCACCTTCACTTCCCCCACAACCAGAAGGCCCCGGTCCGGCGGTCCCGTCTCTCCCCAGGGGAGGCCTTCCGAACGCCACCATCATGACAAAATATCGTGAATTGGAAGCCCATGTCAACAAGCTGAAAAGGGATGCAACAGCCGCCCTTACGCAAGGTCGCATGGAGTTGGCCGCACAGATTAAGAAAGAGCATGATGGATCGGCTGCTACGTTGGAGAAGTTCAGGCAGGCCATGCAGGCTGCCGTACGGCAGGGACACCTAGGACGCCCTCAGAATGGCCTGCCACCCCAATCAGCCAATCAGCCCTTGGTTGCCTCAAATAACATGCAGACCCCTCCTCAAGCTCCCCAAACTCTAGCGCCGCCGATCGCAGCCATGCCGAACTCTGGAACTCCAGGATTTCCTCCTGTTCAGAATGGACCCGGTCGCACGGGGGGACCACCCTTCCCACAGATGGCCAACCTCAACCCGACTCCTAATCCGTCTATTCCTAACCAGATGACCCCGGAAATGGCCAGCCAAATGCAGAAGCTAGTCGAGAATCGTGGAATTAGGCCGCGACAAGCGTCTTTGTCCCAACCCACATCTACACCCAAACTAGCGCCTCCCCAACTTCCTCAACCGCTGGCCGTCGCTGGCCCCTCTCAGCAAGAGGCTAGCATGATATGGGAAGGTGCATTAACATGGACGGGCTTTGATGTTACGACCCATGATAGAAAGGAAATGCATGCACAGGTCAAAGTCACATCGCTTAATCGCACTGATATGTGAGCTTCGGTGTCGCATTCCGCCGATCAACTCTAACTCTCCGTTCGTAGTATGCCAAGAACATGGCCCACTACATTGAATTTGACGCCTTCGAGAGAGCCCATGGCAACTCCAGGAGATATTCAAAACTGGGCAAAAAGCACCAAAGCTATGTTGTGTTCATTTTCGCCTAATCCGAGAAGTGGTGATCCGCAAATCAACGGGCAGAACTTGCGATCTCTTATCGAATTGTTATCTCAGAAGCGTATTGTTCGACCACTTTATTTTCTTCTATCTGCTTCATTACTGATATCTATGCTAGTACGCATTGGCTTCTTGGACACTACCCAGTGGCAAAACTTCAAACAATATTTTGATGTTTCCATTCAACAACAATTTATTGGGGGCCGTTTTCCCTACCACTGGCATTCCCGGAATGCCAAAATCAGCGGGCACGCCTGGAGCCATACCGATACCCTCCCAACCTCAAATGCAGATTCCCCCTCAACTCCAAATACCCCCTCAACTTCAAGAGCAATTCAAAAAGCTAAATCCGGAGCAAAGATCTATCGTTATCGCTCGAATGGTGAATCAGCGGAAAAACGCACAGCAACAGCAACAGCAGCAGCAGCAACATCAACAGCAGCAGCAGCAACAGCAACATCAGCAACAGCAGCAGCAACAAGGGTTCCCGTCACAGGCCGCATCGCAGCCGGGCACCTTCGCCCTGCCAGGTAATACAGCCGCGTTTGCTGGGCAACCTAATTTCCCAACCCAGGCGACTCATAACATGATGAATCTTATGGGAAACTCCAACATGAGTAGTGCACAAATGATGAACATGATGGGGGCACAACCTGGCCTGCCTCATCGCAGGACGCCCAGCGACAATCCCATGCCTCAGGCTGCTATCGGATATGATGTAATGCAATCTTTCCTACAAAGAAACGCAGACGGATCGGGGGGAGCGGGTATGGGTGCATAAATTTCTTATAATATTTTGTTTATTGAATTGCTTTGCTGCTTTGTATTACTTATTGTGCCCGTCAACGAGTCTCCATAATAGGGATTGGTGCATATTCCCTCGAAGGTTCATTCCTCGCGGATCAAGACTGAGGAGCGCTGAGCGTGCCATCCATGCCTTGGATTTTTTCGTGGTCAGCAAGATTAGCCTGCGCCTCGTACACAGTTATAATAGGGTTATCTTTACGCTTTTGAGAAGTTAGCAAACCCATTTCAGCCTCCAACGTATGCCATACCTCAGACCATTGGCCTAGAAGCCCTACATAGTAGATTTGGGTGCTGTCGGCTCCCTGCGCTTGTGGAAAGAACAAGGTTATTGAAGATAAGTTGGAGAATTTTGCTGCTCTGGGCATAGCAATCAGTTTGGGGCATGCTCGAAGCTATCGCGGATGAACACACTTGACGGCATATTCTCCTATCTCCCTTCCCTGTGCAACATGAAACTCTTGAGTGGGCGTCTTGTCAGTTGCATCGTCAAAGTCCAAGTTGTCCTCGTTGGCAAACTAAAGGGCGTTTCAGAACAAGTATCAGTCGGCTTGCGAAACAGCCATACCAATACTACTTTTGTTGGTGTCTGCTCGGCTGGCCCAGTTTTGAGCAGCAAAGAGCGCAGTTTGACTGAGCCAGTAAACGGAATGCGAATGATGCTTTCAATAGGATATATAAGCCAGTTCACAATTTGCAGAGTTGTATCTTACAGTTGATCGTCGGCATCGGATTCCAAGGACTGCTGGAGTCTAAGCATGTGAGAAAAATGGTGTTGAAATGTGCTGACCACTGCTTCGTCCATACGTTCGTGCCAAGGCTTGATTACATTTGGCCCCTCGGTTGTCGCATTAAGTGCCACAACGTTTGGCCGGTCAATATATTGGAAAAGATTGTCCTGGGGCCCAGCGCCCGATATGTCATGGTCATGGTCGTGATCATGGCTGCACGCACGTTGAGAATGAGCATGGATTGAATGCATATCTTACTTGTTTGATTCGTGACTACAATCCTCGTGATTATGGTTGTGAGACATAGTTGTGATGCTTGGAATTAGCTTGGAATGAAGTGGTTGGCATTCAAGAAGGCAACAGCCACCGATCTCACCGATCAATATAAATTCCGATTTGCGTCTATGGTCTTTTTCACATCAGTCATCTCCTGCGCTCAGTCATACCTCTCACTCTCGTATATATATCTGCAGATTGTCTTTCAGGTCAGTCATTCACATTCTGAAGTTCTCGAATGATGTTTTTCTTGTAATTTGCGTTCGAACACGTTCGTCTCTCAAGGAGTTGCTCGCCGGCAGTTCTGAGGCGAATGTTCTGAGACAACTACAATCCGTCTGACTTCCCTTGCACTCGATCATCCGATTTGTTACTAGAACCTCACTGACCTATTTCACATACAGATTGTATTCGATCTTTTTGAATCACAGATCTGATTTCTACCGATGTGAGCTCGAGACGTACTATGTATATTGGTCATTACCCTCTGTTCCTAAGCTCGTGTCCTCTTAGTTCATCTTTTACTTTTCTGTACTCGTTCCTCCCTAATTATGGCCGAATCTCCGTCTGCAAGTGGTTCATCGCACCTCCCAGCAAATGCTACAGAAGATGTGGCCTTTAAGCTGTACAGGCCATCGGAGAACTCTCAATCCAACCCCAATGCCCATGGTGTGTCGCTACCAAGATCTGCCCAATGCACATCTAATATGATGACAATTGAGAAGAGCTTCCTGAGTCTTACTTTACCCCGACCATTACGGATATGAAGCTCGCCCATGCGACTCTTTCTGGACGTACCCAATCACTTGTGAATGCCCCCCTTCAGCTTAGGGCCAAACGCGAAGCGACTGAGAAGTTAAAACGAGATAGATGGCCAAATGTGCGCTGGTACTCCGTGCCTTGTCCGCTCGCTGGAGACTTAAGCAATCTTCCTATAGACGACGATTCGAGTTCGTTTCACCGATCGCACGCAACTAGAGAAGACTTTCCCGTCGACAGATAAGATTCGCTCCGTGTATGCGTTTGTGCGCTCGTCTTTGCGGGAGGATGTGAAGCCTATCAAGTTCGTCTTGTGTATGCATTCTCTCATCTTTGGGCTTTCCCTCCGAAGGAAATACTGATCATAATACCATATTCAGATCAAGCACCGCCAAAACGAGAATTCAAAGTGTCTGATCCTGAAGTCCGTAACTTGAGCCTGACAGAATTGCATCTGGCACCATCCTCAGTGTTGCTGTTGCGATTTGAAGATGATGCCTTAAATGGTATGTTTCTGGTTTTATTTCATTTTGGAAATTTCCGTTTAATGTATGCTCCCCTAGGATCCGATGTTCCTGCGCCGCTTCTAGAGTCCATTTTGGCCCAGGCCATTGATTTGCCCGCAGTTCCTGACTTCACGAGCACTCCATCTTCACAGGCTGATACGGAGCCCGCTTCGGTCAATTTGACCACCGGACCGAAGAAAATTCCTAAATGGCTGCAAGCTACTCTTAGTAGGTTTTCAGTCGTAGCTACCAACCGACATGACTTACATTTGTATGTTTAGGGAAAAAGTGAGCAGTGGAGAAACAGATTATGAATGTCAACATCTAGTCCGCTCCATCGGGGTGCGGTGAGCCTGTGTCCTATGTACCGTGTATCAATTGGGTCTGTGTACTCTGGATAGTATTTCGAACATTTAGAAAGCGTAATTTGACTTGCTTTATGTGCTTAATATATGGGGAATGTGTTGTCTACGTTTTTTGCCCATGCCTTTAGGCCGCCAATGACATCGACAACTCTGTTACAACCCGCATCCCTAAGTGCGTTCGCTGCAATCTGGGAATCGTTTCCGAGCCTGCAAATAATGTAAAAAGACTGCGCGGTATCTGACTTGAGGAAATGATGTTCTGGGTTCGCGACCAAATCGTTAAGAGGGATATCTGCAACTTGCATAAAGGCCTATGCTTCCGCCATCTTTGAAAATCCACGCACTGATAGAGTCTGGAATTTGACATATACCAAATTCTGTCCTTGGTCTGACATCTACTATGTTAGTTTTTTGACCAGACTCTAGGACGTCCTTGAATTCCTGTAAAGATCAATCATAATGGGGTGGTCAAGTTACTGTAAGCAAGGGAGAAAGTCGTTCTGACCTTTACGGAGATTCGATGACCATTGCCGTTGTCTAGCATTCCTTTGGATTCCCAGTCCGGTCTTTCGCCGCCACAGAAGGCGACATAATCAATATCTTGAATTTTTCCGAGTTTTAAATCGGGCGTTCCGCAGGCCGGGCAAGTTGGTTTGCGAGATCGAAGTTTTACGGTCCGAAAAGGCGGAGAACCAAGGGCGGAAAAAAGCAACAAAGAGGCGGGTCCTTCTGTTTTTCCTAGGGCATATAAATCGGGTTGCGCGAGAGTAGAGTATATCACCCACCATGCAGACCAGTTATTATCTTGATCGTTTCAAGAGCTTGCATATTACCTATAATTCCTGTAACGGCTCCCAGAATCCCAGTCTCCTCGCAGGTGCCAGACACCTCATGAGCTGGCGGCTGAGGAAACAGACATCGATAGCAAGGCCCGCTATTACCCAAGTTGTACGTGCACAACTGTCCATCGAATTTTTGAGCAGCACCGCTGACAAGCGGCTTTTTTAAATGAACGGCAGTATCTGACAGAAGATATCTCGTTGGAGAATTATCAGTGCAGTCCAGTATGATGTCGTATGGCTGTAAGAGAGAAATGGCATTTCCAGGGTGAAGAGCTTCTGTTATAGCGATCACTTCGACTCTGTGGTTTAAACTAAGATGCGGCTCAATCCAAGTGAGAAAGATTTATGCTAATATATTTTCTACCTTTTGAGTGCCTGCGCAGCCGAGAGGGCTTTGGGCAAGCCAACCGTCTGCTCAGTGTGCAGTATTTGTCGTTGCAAGTTTGACAGTTCAACAACATCGAGATCAATAATTCCTATGCGCCCTGAAAGTGCCATAAAATAGCGGTAAGATGAGAGTTTTTAAAAATAAAACAATAAACGAACCAACGCCAGCAGCTGTCAGGTATTGAAGCGCAGGACACCCAAGCCCGCCTGCCCCTACAACCACCACTGAGGACTGTTGGAGCTTGAGCTGCCCTGTTGATGGTCCGTCATGGAGATGTGAGAGAGATCATCATAATTACCCACCTTCTAATCCAATGCCATCGAGGATCATCTGCCTTCCATAACGCGCATAGTCGTCAAGTTGCATTCTGAATGAAGTGGAAGTTGCAGAAAGCCCTCGACATCGCAGGTACAGCCACCGGTTCTACTTGTGAATCTTTGAACTCCGACCACGTTCATCGAACGGCCATCCTACGTTGATCCTACATGCGTTCATCGTGGACATAACCTAACAAAATGTCTGACGCGACTCGATCAAAAGTCATAGAATCTGCTATGTCTTCTATTAAGCGTATCCCAGAGACCTCCTCGGATTCGCTTCTCGCAGCAGGTGAAAGGGATGTAATTGGCACGGCGGAGCACAGCTTATGAATTTTTAGAACCGCGCAAAGCAGCCAGCTTACCATGGCCTGACATAGGCCATTTGGGAAAATGGTCTGTATCGTCTTACAAGTTTGGATTCGGTTCAGAATGTCTCCGCGATGGAGACCCAGACACATTCTGGCAGTATGTAACAACGCTACTAGATCGAAGCATTTTGTCTGACTACTCTCACAGCTCCGATGGACCCCAGCCACATTTCATCACCATCGAATTTCCTAGAAAGGTGGCCATACAGGTTGGTTCAGTCAGAGTTTCTTGATCCACTGGATGTTTTGATATAACAGCGTTGACTTGAGTGTTAGAAATTGAGTGTTTATCTCAGTTTCCTTTTGGACGACTCGTATACACCTTCTACGTTGGCAATCCGTGCAGGCACTGGTCCTAGTGATTTGCAGGACGTGCGCATCGCAAATTTGGAAAAGCCTGAGGGATGGATAACCTTCGATGTCTCTGCTGAGATGGTTGGGGATGAGGACGAAGGCTTGTATGATGAATCCATATTTGACCATTCCAGTGCTCATAGAACTCACTCTGCAGCAAACCGGTATATTGCTATATTCTCCAAATCATCGTCGTAGCAAATCACATGAGTGGAAAAGATACACATGTGCGCGGATTACGCGTTCTTGGCCCTGTCGAGTGCGCATCCTACGATTTTAGCTCGCATACTCTAACAAATTAAGCATAGGGACAAGGCTGCTGACGGGGACCCATTCCCTTTCAGGTCGAATAATTTCAAGATGTATGAGAGCATCCGTTGACTTCCCTGGTACATAGATTATGTGCAAAATTGAACGGAATCCAATTATAATAAACAACAAACATCCAAGCGGTCCAAGCAGCTATGTATTAAGAAAGTACATATAATTAGCGGGGCATCGTATAGGGGGCCGAGTCTACGATTGGGTTGGGGGGGTACTGAGAATAATAGTTAACCGGATACGTCCTGGGATCCGTAGGCGTGGTAGAATTATGCCACTCGGGAGGGTTTGACGTTTGCTGCCCTGTGTAACCGTTGTTGTATGTGATATGACCATGACTTTGCTGTGGCCATGTACCATGGCCGTACTGTGGTGGTTGGGTCTGATGAATAGGCGCCTGGGAGGGTGTGAATTTAAACACGGCGGGGACATTTCAGACAAGTTCTTACCTGCATCGGATGTGGCTGGTGTGGCACGGATGCTGCATATGGTTGATGTTGTGAATATACACGAGGTGGCATTTGCTGATCTCGTTGGTAAGTTTGCCGATTGGAGAACCCTTGCGGGTCGGGTTGGTAATGGGCAAACGTAATGGCTGGTTGAGGCTGGACTGCTCGTTGGTGGAGTATGGTAGCAGGAGCCACTGAACCACCATACATATGCTGACCGTTTTGTCCAGTAGCATGGGGTGGCGGGTGGGAGGTCCCTACGGCATAGCCTCTTCCTGGCGCACTGGATTGAGCATAGGACATTTGTCCTGGCGGAAGTGGTTGTCCAATAGCTTGAGGTTTGGTAAGATGCTGGACAGGTCCGGCAGCTCGGAAGGTACGGGATTGGCATCGGTGACAGACAAACTCTTCGTTGGTCCAGTTACGTCTACGACGACCAGCTGCATAGTCGGCGTTGTCGTGACAGTTGATGTGCTGCCATTTATTGCAGGTGCCGCAGCTCATCATGGGCTGACCGTCATCCTTTATGGAGTCAATCTCAAGAGCAACTTCGGTGTGTATAATGAATGTTACCTGATTGACACCACGCCTTAGACATACTTCGCAATCTAGCTCCCAATCTGGTGTGCGAGCACCCCCAAGGGAACCATTACCTGCGAGATTGGCCTGGTGTGGCGTATGAGCTGAAGAACCATTGCTGTATGTAGGCTTCAAAGGAATATCTCCGACTACGTCCACAATGTCGTCGTCGCTGCAGCGGCCTTGTTAGCGATAGCCAGAGCCAAGTTGGAGCCTTCATACCTTTGATCAGCTGCCTTGGAGTTCCGGGCCTCCCGTTGCTCCCGCTCTTTCTTTCGCTGTTCTCGTGCCGTCTCCCTTTTGATGCGCTCGGCTTCTTCACGTTGCTGGCGGGCTTCTAATCTTTGAGCTCGGCTCAATTTCTCCACTTCTTCAGCTTTTCGTTGTGCGGCTACCTGGGCTTCTTCCTTCTCGCTCTCTTTGATGGCAATACGGGATGATCTTTTTCGATGCACTATTGATTCCTCCAGTTGGCGTTGGCGTAAAATTTCCTGTAAATCATGAGCGGGGATGCAGAGCTTGAGAAGGAATACGCATACCCTCATTTCAGCCACAATAACAGGGGCAATGTCAACTGTCAGAACCTTGTACAGAGCTTTTTCCGTGTAATGTGTAGCTTTCGCAAAGGGCTCGGCAACATTTTCCCACTCATGGAGAGTCACTGCAATCTAATGCAGAATATCAGAATTGTAGATTGAGATGAATGCGTCAAGGAATCGCTCACTGTTTCCCATTCTACAAAGCCATTTGGTGTTTCGGCTGGTATCTCAATCCCTCTCTCATCTAAATTGTCGCTGTCGTCCGCTTTTACCTGACCAGCGTCTTCAACTTGGACTGTTTGGAGCTCGGGTTCCTCATCGTCGCTGAGGGAAGTCAACGCACTCTCATCGTCGCTCTCCAGCCCGGTTTTAGGCACCACCCTTTGAGACTGGGCGCGAGATAGAGAAGACTCATTTTCTAACCACTCGTCAGGTACCGGCTGCCAGCCATCTTCTTCGATAGGCCCCCGCAATCTTTTGCTGAGCCTTGTACCTCGTGGTGGAGGTAGAGGTGTCCTTCCCTTGCTTCTTGCAGAAGCAGCGGCTTCTCTTTGAAAGTTGGCAAGCTCCTTCGCCTGCGCATCGAGCTTTATTTTTGCTTGGGCTTTGGCAGCACGGCCGTTACCTCGGGATGCTGAGGGCTGTGCCGCGGAAGATTGTCCAGTTTGCTTTCTGCCATGATCAGCCCGCTTCGCCTGTGGAATGTTGGCACCACCAGAGGCGGCGCGTTTTCGCTTCTTCTGATGAGAGGGCTTGGGTGGTGAACGCTGGATCCATAATCGATCGGCTAAATAGAGAGTTGTGAGCATCCGTTAGGTGAGAAGTGGGCGAGACTACATACCGCCTATCAACCAGTAAGCATTACTCTTCGCGTCGTAGCCAATGGGCTCAATCCTCTGCGGAAGACCAATGAGATCAAATGCCTCGATGATTTTCGTGCGGCAAAACTCACCCAAGAAGCATCTTCATCGTCATCCTTCATCAAGGTTCTCACTCGCAGTGGGTTATGGAATTGCCACTCTGTCACGAGGTGCATGGAATCCAGCTTCTCAAACATGGATAGATCCAGCCAATTCTTCGATTCTTCAATAATTGGAGTGCCCTCATTGTTGGAAGCACGCGGTGACCGAGGCTCCTGGTGCTCGGGCAAGGGCAAGGGCGAGGCCGTCTGTCTTTCCACTGCGTCCGCAGTAATTCGTCCCTCGTCCTTCACGCCATCGTCGTCCAAATCTGTCGCAGGGATTTCCTGGTCCCCTTCGCTACCCCTTGGTTCCTCACTGGCCTGTGTTACCGGAGTTTCGTGTTCGGGTGATATCTCTTGTTCAGAATCATAAGATGGTTCAGGACCTATTGGGTTCGCTGCTGGATCACGCTTGTAATATTGCTTGCGAAGAACTGTCTGCCAGTTGTCCAAGCTGCATTATGGTTAGAAGGAGCTTCCTGACCGCGCTTGTGACCAACTCACTTGGTTTTTCTATCGTAGCTGACCGTGTACAACAATCGCTGCATGATTCGCGGCAGAGTGATACCCGTCGAGCGCGTCAGGTCATCTTCAATGTCCTAGATGTGAAGAACGCATCAACAAGTATTCGACGTGTATCGTCGGCGCAGACGCGACAACACCAATGTCGTCGTGCATGCGACATCGCAGTGGGTGAAAGGATCGCTTACCGCTATTGTCACATCACTCATGTTAAACAAAGGCGCAAACGTGAAGAAGAATTGACTGAAAGCTGCCCATTTCCAGTGCCGCCTAAGCTCAAGGAGCTCGGGGGATAGGGTAGCTGAAGATGGCAGGGCGGGGGATTGGGCATGGGGGGTGGCAGAGGTGGATTCGAGACCGCGTACAAGAGGGCGGCGAGGCATGGACAATCGAGAATCTCTGATGCTTTGCTTCAAGTCTGTACGGCCGAGAAGCAGCAATGTTGAGGCGTGTGTATGACCGGCTAAGTTGTTTGCAGCAACACTGGAGGTATCTTATGGGCAACAGACAGGAGCACGAGAGTGATGATGAAGGTGTCCGAGGACGTTGCGGCGGACGACCGGGAGGCGAGTGAAGGATATAACAGAGCCCACAAATCGAGAGCCTCGACGCGGCACTCAACAACGAGAATTACTTATGTAATATTATAATACGTAAAAAACAATTATTCTGCTATCGCCTTGGCTGCTTGCTTGCGAGCTCGAGCCTTAGCTGACTTGGTCATTTTCCGAACTAAAGGTGTTTGATAGCTACGAGCATGCGCATTTGTAAGACCCCCCAATGTTTTTTTAATCAGAATATGATGGAGCGAATCTCACTTTGTATCTCGGGAGACGAGCTGAGGCAACTCCCTCTTGCTCAATGTTATGCGCATGTACGCAATTTTCTTTTGCTTTGGACTACGCACGGGTGTTAACGGGACAACTGGAATGAAAAGGCAACGCAGCTTACAAATTTGTGCCCGCAAGAACATCAGCCACCATTTGGGCTCTGTCTTCCTGCTCAGGCGTTGCCTCCAGAAGTCCCATTTCATTGTACTGGTGTAGACCAGTAAGCAAATTGGGCTCCTCTGATGATAGAGTTTTTAGGTATTCTCGTTTAATGATCTCGACCACGGATATCAGACGAGGGATGGTCGCGGTTGAAGCCGGCATGCGCTCCTTTGTCTCTAGTATAGGGGCCGCTGAAGCATCGATATCTGGGACATCCGGCGTCTCCTTGTTCTTGATTGGTAGAGTGTGGAAGCAAAGTGGGATATCTGTGTCCTGCGCCGCGCCTTTTCGTTAAATGCACGCTGTGCTTGGTGAGATGGGCTGCTGACCTTCAGATGTTTGAGGGAAAATTCTACCCAGTCATGCATTTTGCCATGAGTCGTAATTCGCACATCGTGTGTTTCAGACTGACGACTTTCATCGGTATCTTGAATACCATCCATCTTGGCCGGAATAGACAGTCGTGACAGTGGCGTTAAAGAAGGAAACACAAGAAGAAATACAAGAAGAACACGTGGTTCCCAAACCGCGTTGAAATTATTATCAGAAATATTCCTTTACTTCAATACTCGAGTCTCGACATGAACAGCTCACACCGTAAGACGATTGGTATCTCTATAGTTATTCAGACATTAAATTGACCAGCATTGATCTGACGAGCTGCAGGATTACTAGTTGAGCTTGAGTTGCCATATCAGATTGACAACGCCATACATAGTACAACTCAGCAATCTGGTCTTACTCAGATCGTCAAGATCTCTGTCTCAAGAAACTGAGCAGCTTCAGCGACCATCGCTGCCGTGCACTCGTGTCCGGCATCTGGGACTACAACCACCTTCTTCACCCCGCCCTGGCCCACTTCCAATCTCTCCACGAAAGCTTGGCTAGCCGTCCATGGTACGAGTGTGTCGATGCCTCCCGACAAGACAAGAATTTTCTTGTCAATAAAAGGATTAGAGACGTTGGATGTGTGGTATGGCAAATTGGAAGGGTCATGTTGACGAATGTACACCATGAGGCTGTCTGGTACAAACGGCGGAGCGAACGGTTTCGAGTACTTTCCCGCGCGGGCGGACATCAATTTGACGAAGTCTGGACAGCCTATAATAGGGATCCCAAACTTTATTCGAGGCTCTGGGTTGAACACATGAGCCAGGACAGGTTCGGAAAGTTTCACAATGACACTTGCCTGCGCTAAGGGATATCCAGGCGGCGTGGCCACCCAGGCTAATCCCAGCTACCCCCCAGGTAGAGATCACGCGCTCTGATGACGGATACAGGTATGATGGCAGGAAGTCAATGAGGAATGACACATCCCTCGCAGTGCCCGCTGCGATCAGATAAGGGTGGTGAGATTTGGGAAGTCATTGCGTCAGTTAAATGTAGAGCCACGACATACTTTGAATACTGTACATATCAATCCTGCAGATAAAGTCAGAAGGTGGTGGGGCGATAGAGGAGTAGGGTTTACGCATGTCGATCGTTGTTCTCACTTCCCTTGCTCCAACCATCATTTGCCTGAGCGCTCATAAGCCGAGTGCCATGATTTCGTTGATCCTAAGCAATGCATTAATGCACGAAGACAACGGTGATTTGAATTCTCAATCACAAAGGTCACGACCAGAAGAGATCTTTGCAGCTGGCGAACATTGTTCGGGCCCTCCCGCGTGAGCTGAATCAGAGATTGGGCAACTTTCTCCACGGCACTCGTGGATGAAAGTCGGCCATGGAGAAGAAAACACACAGCGACAGGAACAGAGGCGTCCTTCGAAGACGAGTCAGAGAAGACATTGACCTCAAGGCCGGCGACCACGAGTGTTTGTTTGGATGGTGGCATGACGGATGGTCTGAAAGCATGTGATGCAACAGGAAACAGCGGAAGACACAGTGAGATTATTGTAAAGTTGTACCGATCTATGTTTATATCTATCTGCAAGAGGCAAAGGACACCGGGCGTACAAAAGTGAAAAGAATGACTGCCAGAATAAAGGGAGGTATTGGGGCAAAAGCACGCTTACCAGCGGCCACCACCACCACCACCACCTCCTCCTCCTCCGTACCCGCCTCCACCGCCTCCACCACGGTAGCCGCCGCCACCTCCTCCGCCGCGGCCACGACCTCCGCCTCCACCTCCGTAACGACCTGATAGAAGGCAAAGTAAGCAAATATAAGTATTAGGTAATATTTTACAACGTACCTCGGCCTCCACCGCCTCCGCCATACATGGACATCTCCTCAAGCTGGGGAGGTACAACTGCCTTGGCCTCTTTCAGGATCGTCACGAGTTCACGAGCGGATTTGGAATTCTCCGTGGTGAAGTAGGTGTACGAAATGCCTTTAGTACCAGCACGCTATCGGTAATATTGATTAGCAAGGCAGCGATATTCAATGAAGCAAGGCCTTACCCCAGTACGACCAATACGATGAATGTAATCTTCACAGTTGTTGGGGAAATCGTAATTCTGGCAAGGATGTAAGTTAGCGCTTGTTATGCGAGAAAGACAGCAAGAATACGCACGATGACATAACCGACATCCTTCACGTCTTGAAGTTCACAATTACGCCAGGGTGGCAGTGGAAAATGAAGGGAATTGACGGAAGAGACAAGCATGAAGAGGAAATAGGCACAAGCAGTTAATATCAAAATAAATCATAGAAACAAGCGCGTTCGATGGCAGGTATCGAGCAACCGTCACCAGCGTCCAAGGGGCGTCTCAACATGGTATTGATATTGAGCCGTACGTGTCCAGGAAGTAGACAGGCAAGAGCGTAAGCGCGCAGGTACGTCGGTCGAGAGAACAGGTCCCAATGTCCATATACAAGTGTATCGGCGTCCATAACCAAAAGCAGACCAAGAACAAAGGTAATGTTCGTTGGGTAGGCAGGACTACGCAGAAACGTAGCCGGCCAAACTGCAGGTTAGAGGGACATACACTCCAGACTGAGGACCCCTCGATACCATGCGCACAATGACTAGTGAACCTGTCTTGCTCCGGATACGAACCCTGGGACCTGACAAAAACGATCAATGTAGAAGCCCACAACAGCCATGGGCAAACATTGGATGCATGACGAAACCTGATACGGAGCGCTTGTATAAAAGGAGAACATACCGAGACCACGGGAAGCGACGTCAGTGGCAATGAGAATGGGCGAACGGCCTGCTTTAAACTCGCCCAGGACCCAATCACGTTCGCGTCTATAGTACGTTTGTCAGTAGCCATATTATGTTCGGGGATTGGTGTGCGTACTGTTCTTTGTCTCCGTGGATGGCCAGTGCCGGCCAGCCGTCTTGACGCAGGTACTTGGTGATGTCGTCCGCAACTCGTTTTGTGCCAACAAAGATAAGAACTTTAGCATTTTCGGCACTGATTTGGTCGAGGTGTTTGATCAGTTTCGCCCGTTTCTCGAAATCGCTAACAACGTCCACGATTTGCTGGATGTTGTGATTTGCGGTCAGCTCCATTGAACCAATGTTGACCTGAATCCCATCTTGCAAGAAATCCTATAAAATAGAAACATGCATGAGTACCAGCTAAAGGAAAGTGGAATTGAATACGAACATTGGCAAGTTTTTGTACATCCTTGGGCCAGGTTGCGCTGAACATGAGAGTTTGACGTTCCGGCCTGATTTGACTGACGATCTTACGAATTTGCGGTTCGAAACCCATGTCCAACATACGGTCCGCCTCGTCCATCACGAGGTAAGTGACCCGACGAAGATTGGTCTTTTGAGTTTCCAGCATGTCGATGAGACGGCCAGGGGTAGCAATGACGATCTCAACACCGCGCTGCAAATCACGAATTTGAGGCCCCTTGGGAGCACCACCATAGATAGCGGTGTTCCTTATACGAGAGTTGGAACCGAACTTGGTACATTCTTGCTGGGTTTGGACAGCAAGTTCACGGGTGGGTGCAAGAATGAGAGCGATGGGTCCATCTCCAGGGGCTAACAAAGCTTGGCTAGACACGTGATATGAGTAAGGGCTGCATGCAAGAGAGGTAAACGGAAAACGTACGCGTTGATGTGCAGCATAGCAGGTAGGGCAAATGATATGGTTTTCCCACTTCCTGTCTGGGCAATGGCAACGACGTCACGTCCACTTAGAGCCATAGGCCACGCTTGGCATTGGATGGGAGTCGGCGAAGCAAAGCCTTGCGCCCGAATAGAGGTCATAAGGTACTCCGGGAACCCTACCTCATCAAAAGCAGTAACAGGTCTAGGGACGTTCCTGCCTTGAACCTGTGTGCGATGTGAGATACTGCAATGCATAGATTCCAAAGGAATAACGTACCTTCATTTCTTTTTCGTGACGAAACTCGTCGATTTCTCTTTCGCTGCGTGCACTTACACGTTTGTCCTCGACGTAGAAATTTTTCTCGAAAACCGAGATTTTGGCAGATGCCCAGTCGACGGCGCGGAGGCCACCACCCAGATTGGACATCTTATCCCCACCACCTCCTCCACCCCAGCTACCACCTCCACCCCCACCACCGTATCCACCTCCACCGCCGCCATATCCACCACCACCACCACCACCGTATCCACCACTGTCTCCGCCGCCATAGCTATTGTAACTCTAGATTGACGTTAGCATCTTCAATAGAGAAACAGATGCAGAACACCAACCATGTTGTTGAAATGTGAGGAAGGGAAGGTCGAGGGGAATGTGAAAGAGGGAACCGAGAGCAAGCACTAAAAGGAAAACTTCCTGCGCACACACCGCTATTGATGCGCCACGTGTAAACCACAACAAGTGTAAACTGGCTCGGCGCGGATCAGGCGCGGACTTCTGGTGGATCTGCAGTAGCCAGGCCATTCTGTATGTATCGGTTCAGTGCGCTTCCATGGGTTGGTCTGAAGGCCTGAGATGCATTGATTCGCATAGCCCAGGAAACAATGAATGAATTATATAGGTCAAGTACGAATAATCCATATAACGAGTCGAGAAATCGTGTCATCCGCTATATCAGTGCTATTCGGCACAACGAGATGGTGAAGAGCGGTGAAGCGAATGCCATTGTAATGACTGTCATCGGTTGCATTGCGATGTTGCGAATCATTCTTTGAATTGTCTATATCGACAAGTTAAATATCTGAAAAGAGTTTGATTGTCTGGTGAGCTTCCTGCAATCACAACATTATGCCTAGGTACACACCAGAGTCTCTGATATGAGAACAGAGTATAGCACTCCCACGCATTTTTACATGATAAGACATCGTCGTTGATTTCTTTTCTTCTTAGGCTTCGTGGGCTTCGCGTGCTCGACCTCAGGGTAGCACTTGCGCATTTGGCGTATGAGGTCCTCGAAAACATCAACCACATGCCAGTTCTTCTTGGCAGATGTTTCGAAGAACGGAAGTCCCCATCTTTGCGACAGACTCGAGATGGTGCCAATCTGCACTTCTCGCTCGTTGACAAGGTCAGACTTTGTGCCTACAATCACGATAGGAATGTTCTGGTACATTCGCCATCAGTCTAGTATCGAAAATGCTCCAAGAAGACTTACAACTCGTCCTCCCTTTATTCGATAAATCTGTTCGCGGAGATTGTCAACTTCGCGCAAACTGGCATCTTGTGTCAAGCTGCAGAGAAGTTAATACAATATTGGCATGGAGGCGTTGCATTCAGACTTGCCTGAAAACTAGGACAAAGCCACGACCAGACTGGTGATTGATCTTTTAAGTAAAGCCCACTGAATGCGATGTTGTACTCCGCACCTTGATGTATACTTCATTTAAAGCAGTAAATTGTTCTGCTCCTGCAGTGTCTAATACCTCCAACTAAACTTGCGTTGAGTACAAATTGAAGACATTGATTGGTGATTTCACTTACCTGCGAGGCAACCCCGTCAACCGTTACGTTCCGACGATACTCCTCTGTTAACTCATCAGCCTGCCTTCATAAATCGGCCTCCAGATTGGGTTCATACCCTCTATAGTCGGATCATAGTTCTCCAAGAAGACGCCTTGCGTGAACCTGACAGTCAGAGCTGACTTTCCGACGCCTCCGGCTGTGTGTACTATCAGACGCGCTCCCTCTGTCACAGTGTTTTTGGATACTTACCGCCTAGAACAACAACATTAAATTCGCCCATCAAATCAGCAAAGCAAGTCCTCGCTTTAGCGGATGATGAATGCAACAGTGTGCCGAAGGTAGTGTGAGTGAAAGGTTTGAGAAATCGAGGACGATCTGCACTGTGACGGGTCCTTGCCGCTGACAGGCTGTTGCCTTGAACTAATGCTCTTGTCAGCGTTCCAGTGTCGCGAGAGCGGCGGGAGTGTTGGGCTTACCGGGATGTAATATGTGTGCGGCTAGTTATCCAAGAACTGGAGGGCACAGCAAGTAAAGAGTCAAGAGGTGAAGGGCATGATCACGTCGGAGCTGTATACAGCTCGCGCCAGTAGCACTACCCGCGTCGCGTGTTTCAACCTCTGACGGCAACCCCGAGTTGGAAGGACGAGCACACGCGCTGAAACCAGAGTCAAGTCTCAAACAACCTGCGCTGAAACTCGGGCTCTTACAGAGTCATATTCTCTCTCATGGTCAGACCGCGTGTTTTTCTTGATTTCTCGGTGGATAGTGATCAAATTGGGCGGTGAGTTTCAGCGTTTCTCAGGCAAGGATCGATTGTGACTGGCATCCCTTGACAGTGTTATCTTCGAGCTGTACAATGATACAGCGCCCAAGACGGTCGAAAAGTGCGTGTTAATACCGATGTTTCAGTTCATGCCGATACTGAGGTCCATGTTAGTTTTCGTGCTCTCTGCACGGGAGAGAAAGGAGTGTCACCTGTGTCTGCACGGCCTCTCTACTATAAAAATTCGATAATACATCGCTCTATAGCCAACTTCATGCTCCAGGGAGGAGGTAAGTCCTACAATGTCTCTCACAGAAGGACATTCACTAATGACCCCCAAGATTTTACGAAGCGCAATGGCAGTGGAGGAGAATCGATATACGGTGGTCAATTCGCCGATGAGGATCTCTCTCGCAATTTGGACTCTGCAGGGTGCGTCTGCATAAGTTTATCACCCTAACCCATCGTCATTCATCTCTGTAAACCAGTCTTCTATGCATGGCAAACAAGGGCCCAGATACGAACGGATCACAGTTCTTCATCACATTGAAGGAGTGCCCTCATTTGAATGGTGGGTACTATTTTGCTCAACTATCAACACGCCCAATTCATGACTTTTGCCCTAGGCAAACACGTGGTTTTTGGCAAGGTTGTGAGGGGCGAAGATGTCGTTCAGAAGTTGGCTATTGTTCCGGTGGATGGAAAGGATCGACCCCAAGTTCCTGTTGAGATTATCAATTGTGGAGAACTTGAGTTGCGCCGAAAGCCAGAAGAATCCGCGACGGGTGAGCTCCATTTCGAAATTTCAATGTTTTCTGCTCTTACAACGTTACCGCAGTTGTCGCCACGGGGGACGTACGCAGCGGGTCAGATGATGAGCGCGAAACACGACGGCGACGAAAACATCGCTCTGACAGCCCGACCGAAGAATCATCACGAAGGCAGCGGAAGAAGTCTAAACGGAGGAAATCCAGATCTGTAACACCAGTGGATGCTGTAAGAGTGGATCGAGGTGGTCCTGCACCAGAGACAGAAGAGGAGTACGATGCACGTTTAGAGAGGGAAGAGAACGAACGGCTGGAGCAAGGTCAGAAAGAAGAGCTGGAGCGTATCAAACAACAATACGCAGACTCGGCACAAACAACGGAAGGTGTTCGTTTTAAAGGTAAGCATGCCTTGCTTTTCAGATCAGTTGTGAACTCATTGCGATTGAACAGGCCGCGGGAGGATGAAGTATGTGGACCCGGAGGTTTCAGAGCAGCGTCACAGATAGCCGGTCGTTGAACCAATTTGTTTAAGAAAGAAGCAAGTAATGTGATTGATGCTTATAAAATAACCCGCACGATACTCCGAAAACCAACAAAGGTTGCGATTTAAACACTAACTGCACTCAAGTCTTCTGTCACGCCTGCTAACTGATTGTCCGACGCCTCCTTCTGCTGCTCCTCTTCCAGTCTCGCAGCTTCTCGCTTAGCAGCAGCAGCACTGGCGAAACTGACAGCTGGTCTGACAGTGGATGCAACTGCGTGCGGCAGTTTGGGGGACGCAGGTGTGGGAGGCGTTTTGGTGGCTGAGGGTGGAGGGGTTCCGGTCCGTAAGGACGCCGTCCGCGAGTTCGTGCGCGACATGGTATGCGACGCGAGACGATCTTTTGTGGTCTCACGGTCTTTTTCGAGGCGTTCAGCTACTTCTTTTTCGCGCGTAGATACATCAACAGGCCTGTGAGACAGCTTGAGCAGAAGTACAATCCAGTGTGCGATATAACTGACCTGGCGGCCCCAAATGGATTTGATCGCGAGCTCGCCGCCGTGGAGTTGGCCAACTTAGGAGAGGAAAGAGGGCTGGGACTTGCAGATCCACTATTCGCTCGGGGAATGAGCTCCAGCTTGCGACGAGTCAGCTGAGGCGTGGGTGGTGTGGAATTACTCGCTTTCAAGGCAAAGTCAGTGCTTATTTGCAACAATTAAGCAGATGGACCCACGTGATGTACTCCCTCGGGTGACGGGTCGAGGTCGCGATGAGCTTCGCCAATCGATCTCTCCTTCAGCAGCAGAGGAAGCGGGCGGATCTCTTGGAGGGGCCATCTCTGACCTACCCTTGAATCCCCCACCAAATTTGCTCCCTGCATTGTCCTCGTTCGCCGACGGGGTAAATTTACTTCCTTTTGACCATTTCTCTTCTGTATCAGCCATGCCGACCTGGCCTTCGGGTGTTGAGAACCCAGTGCCTTTTCTTCTCGGTGGCTCGGAATCCGGTGATGCTGGCGCTCGAGCTGGCCGGCTAGATCGCCATTGATCGACACCCTCCGTAACGCTTGGTGGTGCTCCTGCGCCAGGACCATCGAAACGCCTCTGAGGCCTGTCACGATCACCTGCGCCAGGAAGATCGGGAAGGGGACCATCGCGTCGCCAAGGGTTATCAAACTTTGCCTCATCTTCGAATCCGCCAAACCCACCCGTCTTGGCTAAATAGGCCCATTAGTTATCAACCATAATCCCAAGAGCCTGAGACGAACGTGGCTCTGCAACGCTGACTCGAACTGTCCGACTTGAGAGATTCTAAAAAGGGTGAAATGAGTTGTTGCAGGGGGTTTTGGATGGTTCTTACTGTGCCGCTCTTGGCTAATGCCTCCTTCAGTCCTTCTAACTGTTCGAACTCAACATAGCCGAATCCCTTCGGTTTCTCATCCCTGTCCTTGATGATTTTGATCGACTTGGTCTGCGTGTAGCATCAGCGCTGGCCCTAGTGACTGTTTTTGATAAACCTGACCTTCTGACCTGCAAAAAACTCTTCCAGGTCGATTTCGGTGAGATCGAATGCCAGATTCCCGACGAATGCAGTGTAAGGGGGTTGGGTGGGAAGCGGAAGATCCTCCCGCGGAGGTCCAGAAACTCGATCGGCTTAAGGGATGATGTACTTCAGCAGAACGCACGCCTCAAAATGCCTCGAATCACTTACGCCTAGAAGACAGGAAATCGTCGCCGCCTCTTCCATATCTGTCGTTACCGCGGGCGCGTTCCTCGTCCGTTCTGACGGCAGCTGCGTCCCAATTGCTCGGTTAGATCGCGCGAGCGTCATTCAAACTCCTTGACATACGTGCGCTGGGCAAGGAATCCATCTCGTCGGCCCATGATCCTAGTGGTGGGCAAAAATAATGAAGCATGTATCTGTTAGCAGGGATTGTTTGCTTACCACTATCGCCTAAGAATTCATTCAAGGAGATTTTTTGGGCTTTCTTCTTCGGAGCTATGAGGGAGTCGGGTCATTAGTGACGGAAACAATGCACATATTAGTCCAATTGCTTACGCATAGTGGCAGAAGATTACAAGCTCTGCGAGATGACTGGCTTAGATCTGGTCAGAGAGGAGCACCGAGCACTGAGGTACAACAAGATGAAATTGCCGCAGACACCGAGCGTTATCTGCTTGGCTGTATTTGGCATGTGGCGCAGCGATCTCCCCAGCTCTGAGTCGCAGTTGACTGTCCTGCGGTCATCTCTCCAATCTGTACAGTAAACATGATTCTACTCGAAGTCAGTCTCTCCATCATTTTGAGATATCAGATCGACCAGCTCACGAAACCCTCCAGCCTCACAATGTCATCATTCAAACAACTCTCGCAGACAAGATTGCGAAGTAGGCATTCAGTGCTTAATATGCCCACCTCACTCAGACTCAGAACATCTCGCTAGGCCATCTTCGCTAGATGTCCAGTTTGTGGATTACGATGGAGTCCGGTTCCATCTTTCGACGCCAGACCGCAAGACTGTCCTTCTTCTTTCGATGCACATTCGATGCTGGGAGGAACTTGCTCAGTACGGCGCGATTGACGTGCTTCAGCGCGAATACGGCCCTCTCCTTCAGCACGAGGCCGAGGCTGAATATAACGTCAGTCTTCAGATTGATCTCGAGCAGGTGCCGGCCGAAGGAGGTAACGTAGCTGCACATCTCGATGACCTTGACGCTTACTGGTTATTAGAGGAGCGTGAGGAATTCATCAAAACGATCGCACTATTCAAGCGTAACGCGTTAGCTGCCCCTTTTGAACTCGCTTTCAAGAACCAGAAGGATCTCGAGGCATCTGGCGGCACTCAAGGGGACTTGATGCAGATACACTACCGCGATGAGGAGGCTATTTACGTGCAAGCTTCCGCTGATCGCGTCACTGTTATATTCTCCACCGTGTTCAGAGAAGAGACCGATCGTATCTTTGGGAAGGTTTTCTTGCAGGTGCGTGCAACTATTGGGATGTCCGCCTGTGCTAAGATATTGTAGGAATTTGTGGATGCTCGTCGGCAACCCGCTATACAAAATGCCCCCCAAGTTCTATACTCCAACCGCGACCCTCCCCTCGAGATACGCCACCTTCCCGGTCTCCGCAATACGGAAGACATTGGTTATGTCACCTTCGTCCTTTTCCCTCGCCATTTCACCAACCCCACCGTCGCATCTGCCACCATCTCGCACATCCAACTCTTCCGCGACTACCTCCACTATCACATCAAATGCTCCAAGGCCTACATGCACTCACGCATGCGGCACCGGGTCGCAGAATTCCAGAAAGTGTTGAATCGAGCCAAGACCGAGGTTGCGACCACTGAGCGGAAAACTGCTAGGTGAGTGCACCACATACAATGATTTCCTTGACACTGAATACTTGTTATAGTGGTAGAACTTTGACCTCTCGTTAATTATGGCTACATGAAAATTAGGATTGTTTTCAATGAGGCGCCTCGAGATGCATTCACTTCCTCACGCATTCCTCTGGTAAGAGAGCCACGCAATGATACATCTAGCGTTTCTCCGCGTTTCTCCGTTAGTTGATTCTGGGGTGTAAGTGACTTGCATAAGGGTGTAAGGTTTTTCTTGATCATCTCAATGAGCCTTGTGAAATAGGCACAGTCCTGTACTGTACTCATGCGACCTTAGGTTCGGGCTGATTTCTTGTGACCGAGGTCGCTGACAAGTTCGGATATTCGGATGCCCCTATAACGTGGGACGAACTTGCGTTAAGTTCAAAATGAGGTCTAAAATGGCAATCCGTCTGACTTTTGGGTGGCTCGGGCGAGGGGGCCAAAAAATTGTCACAGAAGATTTTCAAGGTCCAGATTTTCTCGTGACAGTCACGCGAAATAGGCTCAGTTCAGAGGGCCTTGGGAGTCGGGACAGGTGACGGGACAGGTGACGAACTTTCCAAATTTGGGTCCCTTGTCATGGGAGGGACTCTGGGATCCAACTGTGCAAAAAGCCGTGGCACTGTGTTTGGGACTGGGCAATGTCCCAGACTCCTACCCAGTCGAGAGTAGAGGGAATGGTGGCTTATTATCGTTAATGGGGGGATGTAGAACGGGAGGATAAGAAACGACGCCACAATTTCTCAAATTCCCAATCGATACACATTAACTCCGAACTTCACGCACCACCAAACCCTCTACTACGACTGGACGAAATCATGCGCCACATCGTTTGTAAACAAGGTACAACACGTCTCGTCGAGTCGCGTCGTCTGCTCGCCGTCTGCGCAATTCATTATTATACGGTTGGTATACTACTTTTAACATAGCAAATCAATAGAAGATGAAAATTACTCGGTTTTCAACGGCTGACCGAAATTTTCGCGATCATGAGCGGCTTGGAAATGTCATTACTAGGGCTAACAGATGATCGGACATCCCTAATTGCTTGAACTCGCCCTCAACATTCTAAATGGCTGAGCCCCGCCCCGCCCCCGAGTACCTCAAAGCCCTGGAGGACTTCAACATCACTGCTTCCCAAGTAGTCCTCACTCTGCTGACAGATGAAACTCTGCGAGAGCATGTACTTGCTACAGATCTGGTCAGCCACACTCAGGAGATTTTGTCGGCATTCCGGGACAACCCTGCTTCTGGCCAGGCTGTCGACATTTTGCTTGCCCAGGTAATTGATTGGAGTCAGCAGGATCTGGATGCCGCCCTCCCGGAACAGTAAGGGCATCCAGAAGGTGAGTGTTTTGCCCGATCCCGTTGCCGCCACTGCGATAATGTCTTTGTCGTGCTTGAGGATGCCCTCGACCACTCGGATCTGCCACAGACACGGCCGGTAGCCAAGCTTTTCCTGCGTGAGGCGGCGTATATCGGCAAAACTTGGGACTTCATAGTGTGTCGGAGGAGGCATTGCGAGGTTTAAGGGGTATTTTTTTTCCTATCCACTTAGGAGGCGACCGACGTGCAGAGGAACACACAGTTGTTTGTCGTTGTATCTTATCGCTGTGGCGCATGATTTCGTCCAGTCGTCTTGAAGGGTTTGGGGGGTTTGAGGTTCGGAATTAGTAGTTCTTGATTTGGGAGAATATCATGTGATTTGAACTTTCTCATTTCGAATTCTTTCTCTATCGATAATTCTCATTTGCGTGAAGTACGATACTGTGTCCCCCCTGAAAACCCTTCAACGCCGAGTGGGTAGGAGTCTGGCAATGTCCGCGAATCCAAAATGATTCACACGATCAATTACGTGAGGTTATTGTGGCGATTTTTGACCCGCGTAAACACACAAACATAGTTCACATTTCTGGGCTCAACCAGCCCTTTGCTGGCCTTACTTATGAAGCAGATCACTCTCAAAGGCTTTTTAAATGTCTTCTCCGAGGCCAATTTTTTATAACATGGCAATTTATCAGTGTAGATGCCTAAATACCTAAATGTGCTGACACTATCTAAATTGTGAAGCTGAAATTTGAAATTCAGCCTTGGAGATGACATCTAAAAAGTATTTAAGAGTGTTTTACCTCTCATATTGTAGGGCTAACTAATAGGTGGTCGAGCCCAGAAACGTGAACTATGTTTCACCGCACAATTTGGTGGAGGAACACACTTTCCCCATGCCACATTCATGTTGAACTTACAGTAAGGTCACAGATTTCTCGCCTGTGATTCATATTTTTACTGGACCAAGTGTCCTAAACAGGTAGAATATAAGTTATTGACAAATTGATGGTTGTTCTGAACAATCTTAATAGGGTTGTTCAGAGTAGCCATTTTGGAGCCATTTTGGCGCTCCTGGTGATCCCATTTTGGCTTCATTTTATCGCAAACTCATGCCAAACTGTGCTAAAATGAGAATCAAAATGAGATCAAAATGAGATCAAAATGCAAGGGGGTCGCGGGATCTTTAGGCGACATATGGCGTCGAAAAGTTTTCGGGACCCTCGCAAGGGTGAACTAACTAACTATATTATCTTATCTATTACCATATCAGGAAATTTGATTAGATCTACTCGTCCGCCACATCAAATATGGGTGTGATATTCGCAACACGCCTTGTCCAGCGCTTTTCACGGTGAGTTCCACTACAAATCAGCAGCTACGCACATCGTTTACCCTTCTGGCATGTCTTGCAAGTCCAGCTTCGCGGCGCTTGCTCTAATTCAACACACACCAAGTGGTACTGGAGGATTTAGTGAGTCAAGTCTTGATCGTGTCTCGTAGTAGCCAATTGACACTTACCCATTCTGTTTCGCAGCCCTTTGATTTGCATTGCACCACACCCTGCTTTGTTGTTCGCAAATCCTCTGCCACCCTTTCTCCACACTCGCATTCTGAGCCCCATTCCCGGATCTTTTGCTTCCTTCCAGTCCGCATTGGTGGTCCATCAACAAGGGGCGCCTTGCTACCGTCCAGCAGGATAGAAGCAAATGCGAGTGCTGGTGTAGGGGCTGTGAGAATTGAAGTTAGGTTGGAGCGCGATGTTTGCTGAAATGGAATGTGTGCGTCTTGACCCTCATCATTCTCCCGACCTCCAGATGACATATCTTCAGATGTGTCGCCCGCGCTCATCATTTCGCGGGCGCCCGAGCCAGCTCCACCCTCCTCGGAAGCATCCTCAGCATAGCTCTGTACCTCTGTGGACTCCACGCCCCATTTCTCGCAGTCCCTTCCCCTGACCATCTCTACATGTTCTCCATCGGGCTCTACCTCTCTTTCATCGTCGTCGTCGTCGTCACTGCCATGTCCGTCATGGCACTCGTCATTGCCAAGCTCTTCGTGAGCACGCTCTTCATGACCGTTCTCTTCTTCAGCAATCACATCAAAGTCATTTATATTGCTGCAGTATTGGTCAGTAAAGATGGCACAATTTACGGGTCAGATCACTTACTTCAGAGTTAGGCAAGAGCTGTGTGCTTCGGATATACGAAGACGAGGTACATTTGTCTTCTTTCGGGCCTTCTTTTTTGGTTTCTTATGCTGTTCCTTCCATATCCTTTCCATCTCGTGTGTCTCGAAGTTCGAGAGTGTCCACATGTCGGTGTACTGCTCAATATTGACACTGGATGGATGCCGTTTCTTGAAGTGCACGTGCATATTGTAGAGCCAGACAACCACACTGCATAGCGGACACCGGAGTGGTACATTCGAGCACGGAGAAGATGGAGTTGATTTTGCGGCAACATTATAATGAAATTTAGTAAGGTTTGGACAGGTGCTTGAATCCATGCTGATGCTAAGCTTCCCTTTGCGACTTCTGGACTTCTTGTGGAGCTGGAACTGGCATTGTAGAGATGGGCGTAAGCAGAGACCACACGGTTCGAGATCGCGGTCAATAAAATTGTCATGTAAAATATGACTGGCAATGTGTTCGAGAACCCGTTGAGGCTGAGACAGATCGAGAACCAGAGTAGGCTTGCAACGGGGGCAAGTGTTGTCCAAAGTGTCGCATTCAATTTCGTCGCTCTCGACAACAAAACAGGCTTCACCTGCAAATTATTCAAGTAGTTAGACTCTATAAATGGCGCAACATCACAATATTCTTACCTATACTGCTACGATAGGGAAAGTCACTGCTTGTGGTGGCTTTCGGTATGGAGAGGAGGAGGCTTCGGGTTAAACGGTCGTAAAGACTAGATGCGAGCGATCGAAGGGTACCACTGTCAAAGAGGTAGTGTGGATCTCCTGTTGCCGTGGTGGCAGGATTCACGGGCTGAACCATGATGCCGGGCACAGCTTTGAAATGATGAGGAAGAGCTCGAAATGAACACCAATCATGTTTCTCCGTGGGATCTCGCTCAATGTTTGCTGGGGCGAGGTGGATAATTTGATAAGAGATGTGCACAGTATCCTCTGGTAAAAGCTCGAGTGGAGCCCTGCTAACGGAGCTGGATTGTATGTGAATATCAGTGACCTCGCCAAACGCTAGAAAGAGCCTTACCTCGCAATATACGAGCGAGGCGATCAGATCTAAGATCGAAAGGCAAGGCCCATCACAATTTTCAATGTCATATGTCTCTGCATCCAACTTCATCTTGTAGCGATCTTCTTGCTGAACCTGTCGAAGACGGTCGGTTGAAGCAGCTGTCCTGTCATAACGCGAACGAAATCTTTGGGCCAATTCACGTGCTTTGTTTACTGCCTTCCCGCCAACCATCACTGTCCTCTCAAACCGACGTTGTATGTCAGACGACCGGGCTTCAGCATCAGCTGCGGCGTCTTCGAGGTGTGTAAGCCCTTCGCTATTCCCTCCATCTGTGGTGCAGTATACAGGTGCCTCGTCATCGTCCTCTTCATCGTCATAATCAAGAGGAAGGTGGAACAGGTGGGTTTCGTGTGGTGCCAGAATGGTCGCATTGGGTTTTGATCTAATAGTATCAAGCACAGAGACAGTCCATGGAAAACGTTCCTCAATGGACCAACGACCACGTTTCCAATGGGTTGAAAGTGTAACAGATTTAACAGAGAGGTCTGCGTTTGGGCTCCAATTACCGGGGCTAATATGATCAGCGCCTTGCGGAATTTTTTTCATATCTTTCGACATCATAGGCAGCCGGAGACGTCGAGGCCCCTTATCCCATTGGGGATGTTTGGCGAGAATGTTTGCGACTTTGGTAGAGCCGGTGAGGCGAAGTGCAAGCTGATAGACATCAAGATTTGCATCATTCCCTATCATTGTTCGCAGGATGCCAAATAAGGTCTCGAGACGGTTGGTGCCAAGGAGAATGATGAAGAACCAGGCCTCTGGGGTGTCGACTTTTGCCTTAGCGATACAGAAAAAAACATTTTTAATCATAATCATGATGTCAATGTAAAGTGGGGTAGGAGCCATCCTGTGCTTCGAGTCGGACTCAGCATAAACTGAGAGTGTGAGATGAGCAGCGCAGCTCAGATGTTCAAGTTGCTCTGCAAGAGACAAGTTGACACAGACATAAAGGAAAGTGACATGGTAGCAGATCGCGCCATAGATGCGGAGCACCTCCCGTGTTCTTGCATATGCCGGTTTAGCCACTGATGATGCACTTGGTAAGGACCAAATGTCTTCCAGTAAATTATATGCAAGAGGTATGTCCTGCAAGTCGGAGGGGTTGAACATGGAGTGTATATGTAGGGGAGAGAGGCCATCGTCTCGAAGATGGGTCTGGATGATCTGAGGTGTGAGGTGGACACCCCGGATCCATATTCCGGATTCGTGGAGGAGGGCGCTGCGCAGGCGCTTGACAATATGTTTGAGGTCTTTATTTGACGTGAGATCATCGTCACCGACCCATAAATCCATGAGTGGCAGGCCAGCCAGTGACTCGTAAATGTTGGACTGAGGTGAAAGCTTGGACTTATATGTCAGTCCAACAAATGCCTTGCCTCGCTTGGCCTCGCCATCTGACCCGACACATATGACACGAATGTGGGTGAGATCCTTCTTGTTATTGACCGCATCAAGTGTGGTTTTGATGAGTGTAAGATGTGCATCCGCATTTTCTTTCTTGCAGGTGCCAGATACCAGCATGGGCCGAGCGCTATAGAGACGGGCCTCAGGCGTGAACATCCCAAGGGCACCAATTGTAGCCTGAGGTACCATAATAGTAATGAGTGGGCCTGTATAACTGGAATTATTGTAGAAGACTTACCTCAGATGCAAGATCAATATCGCCTCGGTCTAGATCATCAAACAGTGTGTCAAGATCCACACTGCTATTAAAATCTAAACTCCCTGAGTCCGGGCACCCACAACAGAAACCTAGAATCTTATTTGTTCTGTCATCCCATCTAGGTCTCTTCTCAACCGCTAACTCGTCGAACATCAACTCTGCATGAACCACACCAGAAGATGGCAAGAGGTCACTGATGCTTTCAAAACAGGCATCAATATTCTGCTCAAGCTCGAGCACAGTTGGTTGGGATGGCGAAGCAAGGATGGGTGGGGTGGTATCATGGCGACGAAGAGTTGACGCAGAGGGTGACCCAAATGCACAGTGAGCAATATCAGCTACCCGACCACCTCCTAAGATCAACATTAGCATTCCCTGGGCATCATCCTCCTCGTCATAACTCTTGGGGTGATATGTCCCGGCAGCTGCGCGATTGATCAAATCAAGCATACCATGGAGGGTCATTCTCTGTGTGAATGCGGTCTCAAGTGCAACATTCATTCGAGGCACCTTTCTTGAAGACACAGCGAAAAGTATCCTTTTCGCATCATCCAGGGCACCCTCACGTCCAACGAGCTTCCTCGCATCATTCACCCGGCGTAATCGGAGCCTCTGGATTATGTCTTCTTTTCTCCGTGCAATCTCAACCATTCCTCCCAGCCCATAGTACTTGTAAGTTGATCCCTCTCGTACTCCCTCGGCAATGCAATCCTGAATGCCATTCAGAAGCTGATTGTCTTGTAGGCTTTTGCATTCACGACACACCCCGCCATCAGATGCGACACCCTGGCAGCCATGCGCGCGCAAAGCAAATATTCCTTTTTGATGCTCATAGTCCCATGGAACACTGGCAGTGTCATGAATCATGAATGGGTATGATGAATGTGCTGACTCGTCCGATCGGAAAGTGAGTCGATATCCCTGACACCTGTTTGCTGCAACTGTTTTGATATAGACGACTTCATCATCCGCAGTTTCGAGCTCGAGGGGATCAGTCGGAGTAGATGGACTGGCAGATGGGGGTAACAAGGGGGATGGAACTGGTATCGGGGGGTGCGGTGGAATCACAGTGTCCACCGGATGTATGATGTGTGTTGTGGGAAATGCTGTCTGTTCAGAGCTCCTGTAACTCTGTGCTCTAATATCAAGTAAGTACATGGCTTCGAGAACGTGAACAGAGGTACTCACATAATATGAATTGCCTCAAGCAGATTAGCCATCTTCTGTTCAAGTAAACACCCTGTCACTGTGTCATATGTCATGACGAAGTGACGAATTAATCCCAGCACTCCATCTATCCCCTTTGAACCGCAACGAACTTCCTTTGCCAGCTTCTCGGCAGTCATACCATAACCCAGCAGTCGGTTAAGTACCGGGTCAAGTTTCTCCCATGCTTCGCTCGGGTCCTCAACCTCCGGCCAGTCGGTTGCAGCTTTGGCCATAAGGTCGTCATCCTGGCCTTCGGGGATGGTGTCAGGTATTGTTTCAATAGCCTTTTCTAAATCTTCGAGCAGCTTCCATGCATGCAAACATCCTCTCCGGTGTGGGGACTTTTCTGTGTCACGAGGAGGTGGAGACTCTGCAGGAGTGCGATGTGGGACAGTTGTGGAGACTGATGACACGGTTAGCCCTCCTAAAGTTCTGCCATATACAGGAGCTGGTGTGTGAACAGTTGTGGGAACGCTGGGTGGAGGTGTCCTCCGCTTCGAGAAGAAGCTGCCCAGCTGTTGTTGGATCTCGGTTTTCTTCTTTGATTGCTTCTGGTTCTTCTCTTGATTGGTTTTGCATGCTTGTGAGTTTAAATGTCGGCTCTCGAAGTTGTTGAGGCCTCCGCGTCCGAGCTTGATGTTATTGTTGCAGTCGGGACATAGAATTGTATTATCTTGACTTATGGTGAATGGTGAATCCTATCCAGATGAATGGATAATTAGCGGACAAGAATGATCCAGTTCCTCTAGACATACTGGTTTAGGGAGCTCTGAGCTCATGGTATGAATTCAATATAGAGTAATTATGCCACCAACAGTTGATTTGCCGCTCATTTCGGTATTTTTAGTTGGTGTCGAAAAGGTTTGTGGCCTCGTCCTGGCTGAATTAACTAACTAGACCCCATGTGCCATATAAAGGTCCCGCGACCCCCTTGTCAAAATGGGCTACTCTGAAACCCCAGGTCCCAAAATGCAGTCAAAATGAGATTTTCCCTGTTCGGCTCCTCTCCGGCAGCCTTGAAAGTTGAATCCCCAACAACTCTGTATCATACTTAACTCGGAGCTTGCGCCACCCGCCACCACAATACCAACATGTGCATGAGATGCCCAATTTCATACTTATGCACCATGAACTACTCCAAAAATTCAAAATTCAAATAGCACATCACCCTTTATGGATATATATCTATTTTTCACTCTGCGCAAAAGCATGATATTAGGTAGGTTGGCTAATGTGGCACGCAGGTGAGGCAAGCACCACCTGTCATTATGTAGCCCAATTTGTATGGCGTGATTTGCTTATTCAAACTCCGATGCTCTCCAGGGAAATCACCAGGAAGTTGCAAAATGGCCATTTTGGGGCTCATTTTGATGTTCATTTTGGTATCATGTTGCCAAAATGAACTCGACCAGGAAGATCAAAATGAAGTAAAATGAGTTCAAAATGGCTACTCTGAACAACCCTAATGTCCAAATCTATGAAGTTGTGCAGAAATGATGAAGAAACAGTTTGGGGTCAATAAGGTGGCACATTGGCTGATGGGAAAGTTACGTAAGTTAGCCACAACTTTAGCAGGAATTGCCCAGTCCCACTATGTTCACTGTTAGTACCCTTGTGTTATGTCATCACACTTGCCTTAACAACTTGTTGTCTCGTATCTCCCACAACACAACCTCAGCACACATCCAATTCTTTAGATTTTTCACATTTGAAATGCTATCCACTTTTTTAAGTGCCCTGAATTTTAAAAGCATTTTTTGAAATGCCATTTGTTAAGGTAATTTGTAATTACAGGAACCCAGAGTGCCATTAGCCTTCAACAAGTTTAAAGACACCCACATAAATTGTGTCACGAGTTGCCCCTATCCACCTATCACATGGCCAACACATTCCACCCGATTCCATAGTGTTCCACTTCGCTCCACACTATTCCATCGCATTCTATTCCATCACAGGTTTACTTCACCCATTACGACTCCACATGTTGCCCATTATCAACGGATCTTTACATACACATATATGACTCCCCGGGCCCCTTAGCATCATACACGCTTACCCATAGGGCCCCGCAGCGTCAGCACAATTACTATTACATTGATATAGGTAGACAGCGACTTGGACCTTGAGACCTTAGCTTATCCTCTTTGTCTCAAGGTACAGTCTCGCTTACTTCATTCTGAATAACATCTAACTTTGTCTCAAGTGACTTGTATTCACTCTCGATCACAAGGATCGACACCTCAACTACACCACTAACTATCTACACCACTACAAGGCCCATCTGGGAACGACTACAAATACACGTCATAACAAATTGGGCAGCGGCCATATACTTTAAAACCTCTTATCTACATATTCTACACCATACTTACTCACAATATGTCGAGAGGCAGCTGTGTTGAGCTGTAGAGATCTGGTACAGAGCAAGGACCAGAGGGAAGGGGCTCAAATTGGGAAGGATTCCGTCAAGAGGATGGATTTGAGACTAGTGACTGAGGAGGTTGCAAGTAGGTGCAAATCTTCAAATTTAGTGTGACTATGAGACACCCCACTGTAGAGATTCTTAGTGTGGTGTGCGGGTGTCCGAGATGAGGACTGCACTTGACCAAGCTGAAGGCTTGCGATGGAGTCCGGGTCCGGAGACTCAGAGGCCTGTTCGACCCGAGGGTCCTGTTTGAGACGGGGTGAGGTGTGGGAGGAAGGGGATGGGGAACAGATGTGATGGAGAGCGAATGGAAGGGATGTCTGGAGGGCTACAATGAGAGACCGGGGTCCGGCGGACGGAGAAACACTGAGAGGGAAAGGGAAACGACAGTGAACTTGGTCGGCTCGGTGCACAACACGGAGCGAAGGGATCGTAGGGCAGTCCGGCTCGAAAGGGCTTGGTCTGGGGCTCGGAACGGAGATAGGAACACGCCGAAACACACAGGAACACGCACAGACACAGAGGAAAGCTCCGGAACACAGAAACATGATGCACACAATTTAGAGGGAAAACCAAGATGATTTATTGTGACGACCTAAGGTCGTATATGTATTGTAAGGTAAGGAGGGCATATCCGAAGCATATTCTACATCAATAGTGACCGGTGTGTTGTCGGATGAGTGTTGCGCACTTATCCCTAGAGTCGCCGGTCCAAACAAATATCGACGGGCTATCCCTAGTTTGAGTTCTTCCTGAAAGTCGGTTATTTAGTGACCTAAACGTCGATTTCGTAGAATTGCCTAAATGGTGTTGTAGGTTAGTAACTGCAAGTGAAACCAACTGCTACCTTGAATGGAAAAAGTCTGATGCTGAAAGTAACTGTAATATTTAGAAAGCCTAGTCTGTCTGAGACTACGACTCTGATGAGCGGAATTTTAACGAAGCAAAGATGCTGAAAAATGCTATATCCTCGTGGATGTACTTGATGTCCTAAACACTATTCGAAAGGGTTCTTAACGCTCCTGACAGGTTGATTTGACACACACTTAGTCTGTCTCGTAGACTTAAGCTGCTCAGAATGCTTATGCTGGCACGGATCTAACGTTCTCTTTAACACAATGGAATTGTCAATTTAGCGACTCTAAGTCACTCGTTGCAGGTTTAACTTAATCACACAGATGTGGTTGGTCAAAAATTCGTATATTTCAAGACAAGTAGTCAACACTATTTGACACTTGTATAGTAACAGGGTAGATACTTAGGTAAGAAGTACCTGTGGTGATGTGAGCGAGGGGGGGACTAAAAACTCAATTCAAAACATACATCAAAAACTGAATCTAGCTAGTCCTTATATACTAATTCTGATGTCCTATTTGGGACTAATTCCCAGGGTCTCTGATTGGTTGCTAACCCAATCCCTACTATCTATCTGTATTACAAACACTACATACCCCAAAGTTCTTGCTGACTGAGACAATGGACCCCAAATTTCTACTGCTGACTGAGGCTGACTGAGCAAAAGGTCCCCAAAATGTTGTGCTGACTGATCTTAAACTCCCCAAATGTCATGGCTGACTGAGGCTGACTGAGCAAAAAGTCCCCAAAGGTCATGCTGACTGATTCAAAACACCCCAAAGTGCTGACTGAGCGAAAGCACCCTAGTTTTTCGCTGATTGATCCACATACTCTATTTGTCGTGCTTATTGATCCACAGTATCCTATTTGTCGTGCTTACTGATCTTTCAAAGTTCTGGGGTAACTCAACTTTCTCACGGGTGGATACCGTTCATGTGATCTATGTGGCTCTAAACATTGGTCATGTGCAGGATTTCGATCTTGTGACTTTTGGTATTTTCTTTTTGCACAATTTTGCCATGTGGGTGGTGACACCTGTCAGCTATTATTTTAAATGTCCTGAAAAAAAAAGAAAAGTAGTTGTTGAACCAGGATTGAACCGACGACCTCCAAGTAATCACATGTTCGTATTGGGGGCAACTTGATGATTTGTTCAATGTAATCTGGGTTTTAGGCTTCTGCAAGGGGAACTTGTAAAACAAATGGCATTTTGCTGGAACATCTGGTAATCTTGATTTTGGAAGACAGGAGCTGGTCGGTGGTCAAGTGGTCAGTGAAACTCTTCGGTAGAAATATCGTTGAACATCTGGTGGCGTGAGAAGCATAATGGAAGCTAGTGTCAGACCTTGGAGTCATTATTACTGGTAGTGTGGGACATTTTTACAGTCCTAACTTTTTATCAGCTGGGGCTCGGGCAACAATTTCCAAATAGAGTTAGCTTGGGGCACCATGCCGGCATTCCGCATTTTTGATATGCTTCTTGTTAACTCCCCTGTGGCGTTCTTATTGTACTTCTTTTGTATCGGCGGTGATAGGTGTCGTCAAGGTTGGTCTTCGGCGGAGAATGGATGTCGGTTCCGATGGTTCGATGTCGTCCCTTGTGAATTATCGAAACCATATTTCTGGCTTGTCTGGGAGTGGTGTGAAGAAAAATAGGGGAACTCTACAAGTTTAATAATCTTGGCTGCCTTTGTGGTCTTCGGTGAAGAATCCGAGTCCAGGCCTTGAGCTTTTGTCGTGCTTTACTGAATTCCATCATATACACCTGAGTTTGTACCGTGTGCCCTTAAATTTTCTTTGTACATGATCTTAATAGTATCATGGATCTTTCCAGTATGCCAAAATTGCTTAGCAAACAATTTGTTTCTCACAATTGTATATACATTGAATGCAGTGAAACGCAAATCATGTTTTCTGCCTGAATTTGGTGTGAAACCATTTCACAGCGTGACACCGGTCCGGAGCTCGTGCCTGCAACCCGCCTCGTGTATCTACCCATAACAAAAGAAACAAGCTCATGTATGTTCCGGGAATCGTTCTGTTGCAGTTCCTGCTGATGTGCTGATGCATGCGGTGATACCTTGTGTACTGGGTAATGCGATAGCCGAGCCCGGGTGGGGAGTCCGGGCCTCAGAAACCTCGGCGGGGCTCAGACAGTCCGGGCTGACAGGATTGAAACATCGGTCACCTCCAGAAAACATCGGACAGGAATGGGGAGTGCAAGGAACATGTCGGGGGTGTTGGGAGTTTGAACCGAGGGTGATAGGGAGTCGTACCTGCAGGCGGGGGCTCGGGCTCGGTCCGGAGACCTTGGTCACAGGCGGAAAACCTCGGACGGGGATTGAAAACCTCGGATGTGCAGGAAACACCTTGGACCTGGGAACTGGACAATGGGGACGGATGCCGAGTAGCTCCAGAATGCTCTGAAACCCTGAATGTGCTACCTAGAGCATGCACATGCTCTACACCACCACTTGCCCCATTGCAAGCCTGAAGATGGGTCACAATAGTATGGATTACTCTAGTGCTACTAGCGATGGCACATGTGAGGGCGGGATTTATGCAGACACAGTGGGGAGCTCAGACTGGACTAGTGTGCCAAAAGCAAAGCTAGCTTCCAGTCAACCATATTGGTGAGTTATTTTTAGATTTCAGAGTCAAACTGGAGGGGGGGTGCCATGTTTAGTAAGGTGGTTGCAGGACTTTACACAGTACATGGGGTCAAAAGTTTTGTGATCAGTGTTGGAGTTTACAAGCTCCACCAATTGTGGTGTTCCGAGGATCTGTTGTTTACACTTATAGATATTGTTTCACCCAATCGGGCTAGGACTTATTTTCGCATTTCTCATCCGTAGCATCTCAGACTTTTACCAAAGCTGAGATGTGAGTTTACGTTACTATTTTATTCATTTCTATACTTATATGTTACCCTAGCTGTTCTTCGAACTTACAGGTACATAGCATTGAATCTATCAGACTTTTACCAAAGCTGAGATCTGTTCTTTGAGCTTACAGCCACCACGTCTCCTCTTCAGCCGTAATCCTATTCCTATAATCAGTTGAATTATCAAAGCTTTGGTTTAGAGAGGATCAGACCAATTTCTCCATACCACATAGGCCATAGCCTTGTGGGCTCAAAACCCATACTTTTTCATGGCGGTAACACTCAGGGGCTACTCTGAATTGAAGTTATAACTTATGGGTGGCATAACTTCCACTATCTAATCTAATCACCTGCCTGACAAGGTAATATATATTCAGTCATTTCAGCCATTCAAATCAGTGGATGCTCAAAGCTATGGATTATGAAAAATTATTGGTTATGACAGCTATGATTTAGCACAGAGTTGACTGTATCCTGATTGATCAGATCATCTTTGCTAAATTACAACAGGTTCCACCCAGGTTGTCTTAGTTCACTTTTGCTGTTCTTTCAATTGTGTAACGGGAAATTCCAACAATATTGAGATACAGATAGATAGAATCAACATTCAACAAGTTGAAGGATGTTACAAGGTATATTATGTAGAACCTGGAAGAGCTTCATTTCTGGTTGATAAGCCAGAGTGGTTGCTTAAATTGTTGAGTGTGGGACTGACTTGTTGTTGGGAGTGAACTAGATTGAGAGAAGAAGGAACACACGGAAACAGAAACACGAAAAGTCTATGGATTGCGGGGTTTCAGAGGGGTACAAGAAATAGCAGGTAGTATTACAAATATCTAAGTTCAAATCACTATATTAGTTATTTGTCAGTGTTTGGTTCCACATCACGAGGACACAAACATATATGTCAGTGTGGCTGTAAACACTTGGCTTACACTCATCCACCCATAAAAACTTTACTACCATCAAACATCTCCAGGGTTTGATTTCAACCAAGCCGCTGGAGCCAGCAAGCTCCTTACCAGGATGCCAGTGGTCTTCCTCCAGGCCATAACCGACCCAACAGACTAACTACATTCTGTACTACTCTTGCTCAATCACACACTGGTCTTATTTTCTGTTTCTGTCTGATTATCCGCTTGGAGTGTTTTCTACTGCAGAATGCAGCAGATTTCCAGTAACTGGGCGGCTATTTTAACTGTCAGACTGGGGCCAATAGGCTGCTATAAAGTGCAGCATCAATAATTTGAAGCTTGTGCTTGTGTTATGGGTGCCTATTTGATTGTCATAGCACAGCTTAAGATTAAGTATCCACTCATTAAGTCTCCAGTTGAAAATGGACTGAGTGCCTGGGTATGAAATGTGTATATATCTGTCAGTTTTAATCTAGCTGACATGAGCAAGGAGAGCCTATGCCAACTGTGGCTGATGATCAAATCAGCACCCATAAAGTGAGCATGAGCTTCAAACAATTGGTGCTACACTTTATGGCAGCCTATTGGCCCTGGGCTGTTGCTGACGGCTGGAACAGGTACCCATGGAGTGCATAATCAATGGCTTCAAAACAAGCCCTCGCTCATCCCAATTGAATGAAAACTGACAAAGATATTATACATCCAGTCCAAGATAGAGTGGAGTGGTCAAATGAAAGTATAAGCACCAAGGCAAGTGTTCCAGCCCAGCCCAGCCCAGTGGGCAGGGTGCCTTGATCCACACTCATAAATCCACCCTCATAAATCCACTCTATCACCAACCCTCTTCCATTTACGTTTTTATTATTATGCCAAGACCACTTAATTAGTGCAATGTGTTTGGCTGTGGAGGTTGCGACCAGGGGATAGGATAGGACCGGTAAGGACCTTCTACAGAGGGCAAGCATATATATGTGATAGGACACATTGCAACACATTGCCGACTTAATCAAACAGTTACCACACAACCAAACCAAGTGTGTGAGGCAACCGTGGGGCGTTCCACTCCCAAAGGGCTCAGTCTGGGGCTCATAACAGGTATGAGAACACACTGAAACACATGGGCACACAGTCAGGAATTTTAGGGGCAAACTAAGGTGATCACTTGTGACGACCTAAGCTATATATGTATTGGAGTCCTTCCCTGCAACCCGCCTTGTATATTGATTCAATACAGGTGTGGTAGGATGTGGTGTGGAAAATGAAGAATGACAGATATGAATAGAATGCTAGGGGTTGTCTTGGGTTGAGACTGGGCACCGAGGAAGGGGAGATATGTGAAGATAAATGAGCTGGAGCATCTCCAGGGATAGTCCGTAGGTTGAAACTTAGCCAGTGTGAAATCCGAGGGTAATATGTGGTTCAAGGAGGAAGTCAGCAGAAGTGGAATTCAGGGCAGGAGAAAAGGGCCCGGAGGTAGGCAAATGACTTGATGAGAATAGAGAGAGAGAGAGAAGAGACTGGAGGAAGAAAAAAAATATTCCCAAGTATGTTCAGACCGCCTAATTAGCTTACTAAGAGATATACTTATTGAGAATACCCAGAGCCCTGGGGTGAGGGCGGACTTGTACCTGCCACGCTTGCGATGGCCCACTCCCCCCAGTCTATGAAAGCTTCATGTTAACTTAGCCTGCATAGTTACAACAATGCAGATTACAAAATTTTCACCGCGGCAGCATTCACTGCGACACCAGCAGCAATATCATACAACATATCTTACCACTTCACGCAACAATCTGTAAGTAAAACTGTGCCTAACTATGTACAGAACTCAAAACTGACGCAAAATGTGCCAGGACTCAGCACCAAATGATACTCCGGCGCCAACTGGCTCCAACCAGTACTTGATTATTAACCATGTCTTATGTCAATCTTATGTAGCCAAATTCACACTTTTCAATCAACGTTCAATGAGGGACAGACAACATGATATTAAGCAGTCAACTAAACTAGTGCAGTAACTAGCTATATTATTGAACATCTGTTGTAAGTATGTGTCATTCAAAACAATACAATTACTTACTGCCAATGGGTTCTCACACTCACCGCAGTCACAGTCGGAGGGTGCTGCGATGACAGTCACTGTGAACAAACACCTCTAGTAGATGAAGCTGTGATGACAGTAAAGCCAGTGCCTGTAGTCAAGTATTGTCCAGCAAGGTCTGCAAAAATGAAGTGGATTTCCGCCCAGGAAAATCAGGGACCTGTACTTAAGTTTTGCCAGGTTCTTGCTGGGGCCATACTTATTTCCTTGCAGCTGCTGCTGCACCCAAAATTAATTATTCACAGCAATTGATGGGCCGCTTAATTATTCCCAGCACCAGGCTGGGGCTCAGCTTGGAGCTTGTGGGCAGCTGGCTGGCAGCTGGATTGGGTGGCTAGCTCGGGCTTGCAGGCTGGGTTGGTTTGTTAAAAGCCCCGGGTTGGTGGCTGAAAATGGATTTGGGCGGCTACCAAATGGGATTGCCCCCACCTACCAACTGGGGGGAGTGGGCCATCGCAAGTGTGGCAGGTACGAGTCCATCCCCACCGGGCTTAGGGGAAGGGGGAATTAGCCCCATCTGCAGCAGCTCAGTCATCTATTTGCAGCCTCATCTGTCTTTATGTTGCTGATTTGCTGCTCTTTCTTGATTGCCCACAGGCGTTCTTTGAACAGGCATGGGGAATCTCATTACTTAAAGGTGCTTGCACAGGTATCACACTCACCAACCTACTCCTCCCAGCACTCAACTGCAAGGTAGGCTTCAACACTCCAGACATACACCAAGATCTGATGTGTTCTGCCCACAGTCCTTGAGAATCATGTTACAAAGCTTTTCAGTGGATAAGTGGGGGATTCCCACATTTACCATCCTGTACTCACACAAGTTGAACAATGCACCTCTGATTCACGACTTGGTGTGTACTGTTCAATTTGTGCGTGTTTAATATAATCCTGAACCCAGTTGCGAAAGATGTTCGTCCGTCATGGATGGTCCAGCATGGAAAATGATCATGTGGTGTGCTCAAGGTGTCCATCATTGACAATCATCAGAAATTCTTATTGGCCGTCAGTGCATGTTATTCATATTGATCATATTGATATTAAGATGGTCTAGGACAAAAGAGGTAGTCCCTCTGTAGCATAGATGTGCAAGATAACATTAATATTTGGAGCTGAGACACTGACATAGAATCACAAACTCAATAATCTCATGTCCAGTAAACATTAACACTCAATTGTATTCAAGAGTGTTCAGTAATGTCAATAATTATAATTTGGGAGTTTTAGTCTACCGCTGGGTGGTTCCGTGCATGTATCCTGTCCATGGCCCTATCCACCATCTCCTGTGCCTGAACCCTAGTGAATCCTTCAGCCAGCAGGGTCTTATAGTAACGATCCCTCTCGCAAGAGACTGCAGAGCACTTCCGTTCTAGTTTGAGCTCCAATTTTAAACTTTTTCTTCTCTCCCATGCCCCCGAGAGCGTCCAAGTTATGGAGGGCTCAATAATTCTCGCACATTGGTTTACGGCCACATATTGAATCAAAACCTGGCCTTCCCTCTGAGCCTGTTCAACCTCAATTCACATTATGTGGCCAGATCTGGCACTCTCAAAAATTGGCTCTAACACAGACATTGGCTGTATCTTCAAGCGCGCAATTTTGAATTCTTTGGTGTCGGACACCCACTCTACCATCACGAACATGAAGTGGGTTTGCGCCATCATTGGATCGTCGTGAAGGCCGAGGAAAAAACCCGAGTAAGTGTGATACTTGCAAGGCGGATTCAGTTCCCATGATTTTCTCTCCCCCATAACCATGGCTTACCGTATTCCTATCACAGATGTACACATTCAAGGGAACATCTGGAGGGCGGTAGATAAGCAGGGATATCTCGAGATAGTACCTTTGGGGAACAGGTGATGTGCATGATCCTCATAGATGAGTCGCGCTCATGTTGACCACCTACCTTGCGCAGCCTGGTGATCAAAATTGCTATGCTCCAGGATTTCCAGGAGGAGGAAGGTGATCAGGAAACGATAGATATCATTCTAGAAGATGAATTGATACATTTCAAGGTAAGTTGAAATGTTCGTACATGGCATCAACACCAATTGGACTGTCCTCTAGGAACCTCCTGAGCATCAGGATGCAGTCTTCACGTTTAAAGTTGCCATCGTCAGGCCTACAACATGGCTATCTATCGCACTTCCTGAGGCAGATCCGGAGGAGGCCGCCGTGTTTGATTGTGATATACTGTGCGACACGAGCGAGATGGACGCTCTTCAGATACAGCAGCTGGACACTTACCGCGAGGAGATCATAACCATAGTGAAATCAAGCCTGTCCTCTGACGCGGTAACCCAATATCTGTATGTCTGAGTGACGGAAAGCGTGTCGGGATCTTATTCACCATGAATTCATTTCAGGACAGGGCCCGGTGTGGAGATATGGACAGAGGTGGCGGACGTGTGGAGCATGATTGAGAATGATTATAGATGCTTAGAACAGTGTCTTAGGTATGTCATGGCCCAATCTGCTGTGTGAGATGAGAAGTTGATGACCGCACAGGCCAGCGTTCCTCAGAATGACAGTCCCTGCTCATCTGTGGGAACGAGCGGATATAGATGCTATATCTTCCTTACCCACCACAGAACAGGGGGACGTTTCAACTGCCAAGCGCACCAGCATCCGTGGGGAAATCAAAGCTCCTGATCTCAGCCAGTGCAGATTTCACTTCCTTCCCTTCTATGAGAATGATGTCTGGAGCATGATTGTCATCTCCAACCTTAATGCCGACAAGGATGACCGGATGGATGGCACTTCAGATTAGTGAGGATCCACACCGTCATAGGCTCAATTGAGATACTGATAAATGAGCAGCCAGGTCTGTTTCAGGCAATTCCTGATAGCTGGGGAGGAAGACACCATGTCCCAGGAATTTATCACCAAGTTCTTGAAGGTATGCATGGACTCTGACAAGGTGGATGCATTTGAAACAAAGATCATCCGGGTAAGAAGCTCCATCTGGCAAATCACCTGCACCGTTCTAAAAATGCCCAGTTGCCCACCAGGGAAAATTGCAATTCAGGCTTTCTGCTGGCCAAGCTGTTCAGATGGATGATGGAAAACGAAGATGAGATTCAAAATATGCTGGTCCATTGTACCCTCCCCCCCCATGTATTTTCCAAGTAGGCAACTTGTAATAAGGCGATATGAAAAAGGTTGCATTGTCTACACTATATGTCTGACCTGTCTGGTACAGAATCTGGCTTGACCGGTACAGGTGGAAGACCAACCAGATGCCCCATATTCATCATGCGCCAGGTGCTGGAATGAGTGAAGTGTGGCATGCATATCCTCTGACCGCCAGTCCAATCCTCCACTCCATGTCTGATCATCCTACCCCTGAGCATAATCATATCACCGGGCTCCAATCTAATGCGCAACCCCAGCTGTGGAAGGACAAGATGGCCTCCTTTATGTTCACCCAGCGCCAAGTCTACCACCCAAGACAGGGGTGGGTCCTGCTTGTCAACATGCACCTCTTTCTGAATGTTGAAGAGAATCTCCCTTGCTTCATAGACCAAGGGGTCATTAGTGTTCAATGCGTTCACAAATGGAAATTTGGTCTCCAATCCACTGCGCAAAGCTGTTGCACATTGGAAATGGAGGGGATCCACAGCCTTCAGAGCAGCGTTGACCCGGTGGGACACCAGTTGCAAATTGTGGCCGAGGGAACAATATTGGGAAAAATATTTGCCGTTGCGCGTAAACTCAGTGCAGGGCACAAAGTCTTTCTCCTCCTTGAGAACAAGTCAGAAGGGCGATAGAGAAGGAGTCATCAACAGCACACACCTTTCTTCCTATAGCATGCCAGTTCCTCACAAGGCGTATCTCTCCCTGCTGCTCATCATCCCCGCCTTTATATATATCAGTCCTACCAATGCTGATCCTGGTTTTGCCTTTACCCGGTGGGATTGACTGGGTGAAATCCGCGATGGTGCCATTGACGCTCTTCTAAAGGGTACAGTCAGAATCTTACACCTGCCAGGAGAGCCAACACTCACCAGCGCCAAAGGGGTCAGAAAGTTAGGGATGTGGACCACCAGAGGAATCCCCTCAGAGCTTAGCAGGGAGCGAGGTTTGGTACCATCCCACACCTTGTAGGGGCGCACCGTAGGATCAAGGTCAGGAGGACATTTACCCTGTGTACCCTGATCCTGTAGCGCCTCCCAGACACTGAACTGAGTGGGAGCTGAGTAGAAAGATTGAACATATGCATGTTTGAATAAAACAGGGGCAGCACACGTACTGCAATTTTTCACGGCAGCTTCACACTGCTTTTCAACCATTACTTACCGTAGATACTGCCTGCACTTCCACCAACCCCGCATTCATCTGAAACAAAAACAAATTGTAAGCGTCAAGAAACAGAATGGGCATGGAGGGATATCATAAAAGCAAAGGTAAAAAGCCAAGAGACTGGCCAA
>KV417509.1:353806-376966 GCA_001630335.1 Athelia psychrophila | reverse complement strand
AGCGACTGTCAGCCTGTACCCTTTACTAGCGCACCACGACTGCCAGTCTGTTCCCGCGAATAACTTTATTTTCAAACGTACAACGTGTTATTTCCACGAGCAGGCAGCGACTGCCAGCTTGCACCCTTTCAGCAACTGCCAGTCTGCACGTAAAAATTTCTTATTGTCAGACTGGAGAACATGGTATTAAAATTTCCACTCAGCTTGCACCCTTTACTAGTGTACCACGATTATCGGGAGCTGGCAGCGGCTGCCAGCCTGTACGTATACAATATTACAGTCGGACGTAGAACGTGGTATTGAACTTTCTACGAGCAGGCAGCGACTGCCAGCCTGCACCCTTTACCAGTGCACAACGATTGTTCGGCATTGTATAGTATTAGTCTACGGTTCCAGAGGTGGAGTGGAAAGGTGATATGGGCAGGTTGTGAACGTGGTTTCGGTATTGTTGTATCGGACGCGCACCTTTACTGTGTAACATGCAAACTTCAATCTGGGCTGGGAGGCAGTTTGCATTCTGGTGGGTCAGGGTGTGGGCCTGGGAACAGGTGCAGGACCGGGGAGCTGGTACGGGAGTTAGATGCTGACAAGTCATTCAAAATATCCAGTGTGTGCAAGGCTGAAAGGGCGTGGGAGGCATTAGTATATTATGTGGCTGAGTGCCGCTCAGCTTTGTGCAGTCCCCCATATTCCTCACAGTAATTGTGAGAACTTTTGGTTGCCTATAAACCATATATACACTACATTTTACACTTTCCACATACTGAGAATTAAATATGGGTGACCGCTGAGTAATGTTCATACCATGGCCCCAATGATGCTATTGAATTATTCCAATGGGCTGGATGTAATTGTGGGACCCTAAATAAAATTTACAGCACCACTATTCAACATTAAATGCAGAGAGAGTTAGTCAAAACCAGTGGATTTGCAGAATTCCGGATCGGAAACGGACTTCGCATTGCTGCCGGAGCTGCGATGCCATGACTTGTGCACGGAAGGACCAACCCAATTAGTGTTTGCTGTGGTCAAGGAGTTGGATATGAGATATAAGGATCTCAAAGAAAATTTACAGCCCCTTTAGGTGGCATGAAATGCAGAGGTTGAACGGCAATGAAAGAATTTGCAGGGTATCGGATTGGAGTTCGGCAAATTTCCTTTTATGGGGCGACAACATCGCGTTGTGGAGCACGCGCGTTTGGCGGAAACCCACACTATGAAACGAGTCCATAAATAAATTTATGGACTCGTAATAACAGTGATGTACCTTCACCAGTACAGGTCACATTAAGGTTTACAAAGGCTTGTTTGGAAGCCTCAGTCTGAATGTGGCACCTTGGGTGCCTATTGACTTGCGGTGTGTAAGTCGAACAAGCACCCATCAAAAAATGAATCAACTTATGCAGTGCAAGTCCATTCCCTAGGTGCCGCAGGTCCTGCTTCAAAATTATTGGTCAGCTGGGTCAGAACCACCTGAGTTACTGGTATTCTAAGGTCTAGATTGTCAGTTAGGTCAATATTAGAACCAGCATATCTGCACAAGTTCTGGTCCAGCTACGATGAGCAAAGCCTACTTTGGGCGTACATTGGACTTGCTCCATGCAAGGGTGAATAAGCACCCATAAAAAATCACTGAATCAACTTGTGCCACACAATTCAATTAAGCACTACAGTTTGCACTCCAAAACTATATATGGGTCATCTGGATGATATCTGAGGTCTGGATAATCGGGCAGGTCAATATAAAAATCAATGTATCTGCATCAGTTCTGGTCTAATTAGGATGAACAAAGCCTTGTTTTGAAGCTACAGATGTGGCACTTTTGGCACCTATTCCACTTGTTGTGCCCAAGTCGATTTTCCACCACAATCTCCAATTTCCTCTTTCCTCAGTGGAAATCTCAAGTACAGATGTTGCAATTTATATGGTGTATGCTGTACAGGCAAGGGTTATCTAGTCAAGGTAAAAGCTTTCATATGCAATGGCTAAAAGAGGTAGATTCTAAACATATATTTCTAAGCAGTAGATGATACATGGAGTGATGTAGGGACTCAGGTATTACTGAGTATATAGAAATACTGGTTGACCATTCTCCTTCACTTCACTTATGGTATTTATTTTTCCATAGCAGGCCAAATATCTAAGAAGATAAATATAAATAACCCCTATCATACAGAGTAGGATTAAAGATCCAGTACTTTTAGCTCAGGTACCCACATGTGTGCTCAAGGAACAGAAATGTGCATAAATAATAGGTAGCATCAATAAATAGATAGGCCAAGAGGTGGTAAGATGAGAGAATTAGGGGTAAATAAGATAGGTAGAGATAACAATGCTTTCAAGCTTGCACACACACTGCGCCCTGTCATCATGACGTGCCTGTTGGTTAACCAGCGCCCCACGAAATCACATCGTGCCTGTTGGCTAATTGGGAAAGGTGTGTGCCAGAGGAGAATCAAGCATTGTGCACTCCAGCCTTGGCACTAGGCCAAGTTGATCTGGATTGTGAAGGGGAATAATTGGAGGGGATGGTAGGAGAGATGAAGGGAATATGGAGAAGTGGGCGGAAGAAGAGAGAGGGGCACACATATTTACTCACCTGAGGATAGACAAAGCTCTAAGAGTTTCCTCAGGATTCTAATGAAAGAAGTTAGCACATTCAGAGGCACTGTGAAGAAGGGCTGGACAGTGCACCTGATCAAGCAGCCTACAGCTACATGTTACAAGAACATGAGGACCCCAGTGACAAGGTCAGAGGGCCACAAGATGGGAGCCAGAAAGCGGTCAGACAGTGAGGAAATAGGAACTAAAAAGCATATATAATGTGACTGGGTGTACAGTACACAGCCTAGATATGTTGCCAGGATCTGAGCACCATTGTAGAGAGCAAAAGAGGACAAACTTGCAGCCAGAAAAGCGGTCAAAAAGTAGGCAGAAAGTGGGGAAAGAAAAGAGAAAGTAGTTGTGAAGGCTGTTTGACCACCAAATTCCATTACATAAATTTCTGATGGATGATGAGCTGTCAGGCATCACTTCAGTCACTCCTCTCTGTACCCAAGCAAAGATGACCAAATGAACACCAGCACAGCCCCTACACTCTGGCATTATGTACCAAGTTACCTTGTGTTTGTCAGCATTTTTCTAACTGTGTGAGGGTCTTTATAGCTGAAGGCTCAGACAAAGTGTCAATTTCTCCATAATGGAAGATATGCAGATAATAGGCTATACACATTCTAAATTGCAACATGTGTGCTTGAGATTTCCACTGAGAAAAGAGAAAAATGGAAATTGTGGTGGGAAATTCGACTTGCGGGCCGCAAGTCGAAATAGGCGCCCAAAGCGCCACATCTGCAGCTTCAAAACAAGCCTTTGTTCAGCCTAATCGGACCAGAACTGGTGCAGATACGATGATTTGAATATTGTCTAGCTGATTATTCATACCTTGGAATGCCAGTAACTTGGGCACTTCAGGTCCAGATGACTTGTGCATAGGCATTGCTCTAAAGCAGAAACTGCAGTGTAATAGACATAGGGGAGTGGGTGAATGCAAGTGTGGTAGATACAAGTCCCAATCAGATCATGGCTCTGTAGTGTATTTGATATTTACTTCACAGCCCAGTTTGTGTGCAAGGCACATAGGACAGGCTGCCTGTGTATCTTGCAATTTAATCTGCCAAATCGGCATTTATACTGAGCATATTTTATATTGTTACAAATAATATGCATAGCTGACATGTAATACATGTTGTACATTGTGCAAACTACAAGGGTCAATAATTTACATCTTGTTGATGCTGGAGACCCTGCAAATATTGCAAAGTGAAGATTGGTGGGTGTAGAGATGGTTAATGTCAACATACGGCAAAGTAACAGCAATTTTATCCAACAGGGTAACCTCCAAGTTCTCCGACAAGGCACTCTCCAAGTTATGGACTTTGATTTCAACGATTTGAGTGCCCTGATACAACCATCAGTTAGTCACTTATATGGCAGCGCCATCTGTGACTCACATCCACCGTTCTCAAAGTTCTCTCTACTTTTCTGTATCTGACCTGCCCCAAGGTGTCCCACTGCTAAGTGAGGATTGTCAGTCTATTGTTCAGGTCTGTGAAATGCAAATACAATGTACAGTGAAGTGATTTCCCATTGACAAAGCAAGGGGGGTGGTGATCAGAATTGTGTTGATAACAGGAGGAGGGGGTGGAGGGGCAATCAGATACCAGAATATTATCTATTCAACAATGTTGGTACTGGTGTTGCTGTCAACAGTGAGCTGGATAAATTGTTGGGCATATGCTTTGATCTTCTTGGCGAGAAGTATAGTAAGTATCTATGGTGTATCAACCTTGTATGTTAGTATGTGTATGCAGCGGTGTTGAATAGGGAAGCTTACCGGGGGTGCTTTTGCAGAGCACATTGGTAGGGGCATGAGCGGGGAAAGCAGGAACACCTTTTAATGAAGTGCTAGAGGGTTTAGAACTCGTTTGCTTTAGACCAAGGGTACCGACGGTGAATTCCGGTGGCCGATGTCACGCTGTGAAATGGTTTCACATCAGTTTAGTTAATCACCACCATCAAAACATCAAGAAAATCTTTGAACCTGAAACATGTTCCCAGCCAGAAACTGCACTCCGGAGCCGATCATTATCTCCACCATGCACACAATATGCACACAGGTCTCATCGGTGGAGTTTATACGTGTTTCCGGTTAAAGGTCCGCTCTAACCCCCATTTAAGAGTATTGATGTGTGCAGATCATTCATCCTACCAAATAAGGGTACCAAGGCCCGCAGATCATCTAAAAGTTACCTATTTGAGTCACGATCACAGCAATGAACACCCAAAACATGAGGCAAACTCAGGCATACATTCTAGCACCAATGTTTTGACAAAACCAGAATAACTAAATGACCTCCTTTTTTACCAGAAGAGACCTCCCCCAGCTTTCCTGCAGTCGTGAGGCCATAGCCGCCTGAATCTTGGTGATTGGACCCACTTCCACCAAATCCCGCCTCCAGACACGATGATACTTGGGAACAATTTCCACCTCTGGAAGTCTCAAATCATTCAGCCCAGCAAGATTGGTGTACTGATACAAATTCCGCAGCACCAGCGGAAATCGGATGGGAAAGTCGAGACGGTGTGGGATAATAAGGGTAATGAATGGGGCAAACCACCAAGTTCCGGCACAAACAATAGTGCGGGCCCAAAAGAACGAAAAGTTCTTTTCATGATGAAGGAGAGGTCCGAGAGTGACAAATAAGTCAAAGGCTTGCAAATGAAGGAATGGAGGTCATAAAGTTGCCCAGCAGTGAGCAAATATGGCCAGGATAAATGGGGACAAGCACATTAATAAAATAGCATATCTTCAAACTCTCTGTCCTCCATTCACTGTCGCTCTCATCACATATTGGACAAACATCAAAGCTGATGGTGCTTCCAACCAGCACCTTTGGAATAGCACTTGTGTGACTCGACTTGCGCAGTGCAAGTTGATTACACTACTATTGGACATGATATTGAGAAAGCATTATCAAGTGATTGCTGCTCTTGATACACATAAATGATGTTCTAGAAATTTTGTATCTCTTGATGATGTGGTGGTATTTCATAAAAGTTTAAAATTTGTCAGTAGAAATAGTGTTATTCAACTTGTGCAGCACAAGTTGATTACGCTAGTGTTTGACATGATATTGATCAACTATTCTTATGTAGTTATCACTCATGATTGATCACACAAGTGCTATTCCAAAGCTGCTGGTTCAATTAATGTAACAATGCTCTTTTGCAAAATATGGAAAACTGTCGGTAGATATAGTGCTATTTGACTTGCGCTGCACAAGTCAATTACACTAGTATTTGACTCAGTATAAAGAATTGCATTCAATTTGCACTGCACAAATCAATTACACCAGTAAAACATGATGTCAATCAAAACTACTCCGATATCTCATCTCCACCAACAGCAATTTCGGCACTACAAATACTAACACAACACATGATGAGTAAAAAACTATTTGAAATTATGTAGAGCAACTTACACAGTGTCTGCATAGATCATATCAACTCTATTGATCAACTTATATCCAGAGCCAATATACACATCCCACTGCTCAGCAGATCTAAACATATACCATGTAGCTAACACAGTTGCATCTGCTGCATCCCCATCCACTGTCAAATGGTGTATTCTGAAATGGAATATGCTAACAAAATACAAACACCATGAAACTACTCACTCTAGTGCAAATTCAACCAACCCACACTCTATATCCTTTGGGATCAAGATCCAACTAATATCATACTGGGGGGAGGTAGTGTTCAAGTACACAGAGATGATGACAGTGCCCTCGGTTTGATCCCTATGTGAACTGTCCCAATCTTTCTATAATGATACAAGAAAAAGCCATTACAACAGCAAAAACAGAAGATTTATGGTGATGAATGATGATAGTGAAACACAAAACCATCCCAATCAATGATAAATAATATTGTCATATGAATGACACCATCACTCATTTAAAATTGCAAATCAAACATGTGTCTATGACATCATATGACTCACAACACTACATAAGTATTAACTCAAACCCACACTAATACAATACCTATGAACCATTCAAAAAAACCAAATACTTTATTATCAAAAATAAGTAATATCTTGATTCAATCATTTCTACACTATCATATATACAATGTCAATCTAAACATATGAACCAGCATGAGAAACACAAACTAAAATGGAAAGCTCATAATCAAATGCCAAATTCTCTAGAAACCACCAAAGTAAGTTTCCTATCATCAAACGGAAAGACGTACACTGCATCCAGGGCTTTGAAGTACACTCTTCAAAAGTGTACGCTTTGCGACATTGCATTTCTTCATTCTCTCATCAGCACCATCTCCGCCACCCTCCAAATCAGTCCTGTCATTGTCTCTATCACCCCCGCAAGTATGATCCTGGTGCCACCAGACAATCTTGAACATAGCCAGGTTATTGACAGCCTTTCCATTGTGTTTACCACTGAAAGGCTTCTGGGAGATCTAGTTATAACCTGCAGCTTATCCGCCTCTGTCCACACTGTGCCATGTGGATGGAACAATGCCTGGAGGCAGAGAACACTAGGATGGTTTGAGACCGAGGACAAGAGAGAGGGACAAGAAAGAGTTAGGACAAGTGTGTGTATTCGAGAGTCTAAGAGAAAAAGGGAAGATGGAAGTGGGAAGCTAGAGTATGTTATGCCTATGTTTGACTTGAGTATATGCACTACATAAATAGATGTAAATACAGAATACTTCCGCGTACCACCAGGCATGTATAATCAATTGGAGCTCTAGCTGCTTGTGTTAGGTACATCTGGAAATAGGGCCTATATGTTGTGGGAACAGCTTTAAAATGCTGCCAATGATGATATGATTCCACCAGATGACCACACGGGATAGAGCATGGGGGTCTGAGTGGGAGAACTGAAATGTGAATGTAGCTAGACAGACAAGCTCCTGAAAAGCTAGATCAAAAAGTGGCCAAAGGCTGTGGCCACTAGGACTGTCTGTGGTAGGGAAAGTGGTGAATGATAGTGCTGTAGTGAATTTCATAGAGCATTTGAATTGAGGAGTGGAAAGGGCATAGTTGCTGAGGTATCATAGTTAGATTACAGTATAGAGCAGGAGACACATGATCAGAGCGATGTGTGGTGCCACCAAGCATAGTTGGATGATGTTTGATCACATGTCGGCATCACGTAGCTTTTGTAATGCCTGCAATGGCCCGTCACATCCCAGGGCAGCAATGTAGGCAACAGTTTCCACTGGCAATGCAGATATCTGAAAAGGTATTATCAAGGACTTGCTATTAATACAGTGAGCAATAAAATATACCTTTGGCATCATCATTGATATTAGTCCAAAATTATATGATGTTCTAGTTGCACTTTTCTTTCCAGTAAGTGTGGACGTTCATTGTCCTCCTGAAATGTGGTGCTGGTGATGTTGCCTATTTGGGTAGTGTCTCGTTTTGCTGGCCGATCACCTCTCACTTGTCTATAATAGCCCTCTGGTCCCTCTCAATTGTATTATTTACACTCAATGTGCCTGCCAATCCCCTTATAAAATACTTCTGCAACAAGACTGGGCCGAAATTCCAGCACACCTGTGTCACCCCAGGACCACTGACTCAATTTCTAGCTTGCTCACTGGCAGCAGGCTTATATCCAATTATAAGACCACTGGGGAGGATTGTTACAGGTGAGTAAATGTATATTAGGTCATTTACCAACTACTCTGAGCTACATGTACAACCCAGGGCCCGGCAGGAATACCCCTCCCCCTTCTTCCTGCAACAGCCCTAGACCCACAACCCCCAACCCCCAACCCCTCCCTGTGCACGCCATAGCGATCCCGTCCTCATCAGGCCACAAAGGATGTTCCTACAGGAGGATTTGGGTCATTATTGGCAGCAGATTTTGCAATGGGAAACACACTGGATCAAGGACTTGAGATCCTCCCATAGGAACATCCTTTGTGGCCTGATGAGGACGGGATCACTATGGCGTGCACACCCTTTGATGGTATTCCAAGGATTTTGTCCCTCTCGGATATTGGTATAACAGTAATCAATATTCTTACCATCCTCATCTTGTATTGACATGTTCACAGTTGATTGAACCCCACTCCAACCTGGTCCTTAGAGGCGCCATCTGCCTTCCTAGCAGAGAAGAACCTCATTGGATCTTTAGATATAGTCTGAGACAAGAACAATAGGTAACAAAGATAATAAAGTTAGAACAATAGAACTATAGGAAGTAAGAACAAAAAGACATAACTGTCAATCATGTATCTGTCAAGCTCTATAATAACTGTCAATCAATGACTAGCTAGGAAAAGCTCTGGGTAAGGGGGGGCTGTTGGGGATCAGTGCCCCAGCACTTTTCCTAGTCATTGATTGCCAGTTCCATCTTATTGTTCTATTGTCTTATTGTCTTGCACCTTACCTATTTCTATGATTAGTATATAGTTCTAGGAGGTACAGGAAGTTCAATCTACACTGCCTCTGCTTATATATCATGTTATTGCAACATTGTTGTCCTGTTCCTATAGCCTCTAACATGATCATGCTGTGGACCCTGCACCACAGATCAAGGCTATGGGCAAAAACAATGGAACTGCAGCACCCAACAAGTCAAAGAAATGGAAGTAAGGGGCCAGGGGCTAGACTGCAAGCGTCTCCACACACAGCAATCAGGTAAATTCTGCATCCTCTAAGTTAGCATCACAAGTACTTATCAGTTTTGCCTGCAGCTTTCCCCATTCTGCTTGAAGCACCTGTCCTTGACTTCACACCACATTCAGGTCAGTTCCACATCCTCACTCTAACATCACAAGTACTTATCAGTCAAATGTTGTGTCTTGATCATTCCTGGCTGGTCATCAGGCTCACCAGTTCACAGCTGAATCTTTCATTACAAGTCCTCCTTCCATATATTGTACAAGTCCATGATAACTATTTGATTGTCCTCAATGTCACGTCCCTGCACAATGTCTTCTTTATTAAAGGCTATAGGACTGATACAATGTTGCAGTGACGAAGGAACAGTTGATTGCGCTAGAGTAGACAGACTTGAAGCGAAATCAGGAAGCTAATAAATTGGAAGATAATAAGAAACATACCTTGAAGCGAAATCAGGAAGCTAGAGAACTTCCTGTCGCTTCAAGGACTATATACTAGAATGTGTTTTATCTAACCAGAACATATGTAAGGTCCGAGACGATAGGACAGTAGATAACAGGTGCTACATATGCAGACAATAAGTGACACATATACAAACAATGAGATAGATAAACAATAGTCCGAGACATATGCTGATGGCAACTGTCTAATACGTAACAGTATCCAACTCTATAATAACTGTCAAAAGTCTGGAGTAACTCTATAATAGCTGTCAGAGCAGAGTAACTCTATAATAGCTGTCAATCAATGACATGTGGCGCACTTGGGAATGCACTGGGTCAATGATCTCCAACATTCTTACCCGCACACGGAGATTGAGCAAATGCCTCCTGTTGAGGTGATCCGCCAATGCTGCAGGCGTCTTCCCGTCCCACTCATCACGATGCCGAACAGGTTGTGGATTCCTGAGATCCAGCACCAGAAGTCTGCTGTTGGACTCCGCGAAGACATGTGCTTCGGCCAGGATGACTACACTGTCTTTCCCCAGTGGTACCATCCCTCTTTCCCGTTCCTGCCCCGCCTTTCCCAAGCCACCAGAGTGCAGGCAGGTATCACCATACACCATTATGTGGTATTGCCCGAAGCAAAAGGACTCCACAGTTGTAGAAGGGTCCGATTCTGTGAAGATGCCCGGCTATGTCCATAAGACCTATGAGATGCAGCTGTCAATGTTGTATAACAACCTGCTCACCGAGGTCAATCAAGTCACCTGACAAGCACTTCAAACAGAAGTGGAAAGCTGCGGGCCACACTGATAAGTAGATGGAATGTTGGATAGAGGGACCCGGAACGGACCTGAGTGTGGTGTGGATTTGCTTGAAGTCGTGGTGTGTGCTTAATCGGCCAAGTAAGTATTATCTCTGTATGGGTGAACATAGAAGAATGTACCGGCATGAAACCTTGAGACGACAATGTTGCTGAGTCTCAGAAACGACAGCATGGATCCAGAAAAGCGAGAATTCTGGTTGTGGATGAGACGGCGATGATCGAGGGCAAGGCGGGCTATCTGCAAATCCTTCCAAAGTCATGTTAAGTGACAGTGGAGATGGGAGGGGGTGGGAGACAACCAGATGAGCAGCGAGGAGAGGAGGCGGGGAGGTCGATGTTGCAGGCGATGATGGCAGGAAGAGGAAGGGTGTGGGAAAGCTGCTGTGCTAAGTCCCTCAGTCCTCTACTGCTATGTCCCCTGCCTGTCACCAAACTCGATCTCTTTCGCTCCTGCTCACTACCTCTTCCCATCTCCACTGTCATTTGACGTGACTTTGGACAGTTCTGCAGCACTTGGTGTGCTGCAGATTGTGGTTACCTCGCTTGTTCACTTGTTCCTCCCCACTGTTGTTTCAACACCCTGGTCCCCAGGATTCCAATCAAATGCCATTTGTGAGTCGTCTTGATCGCCTTTATCATATGTCCTGCGCCCTGACCTGCTCACGCTGTAGCCATACCAGCCAATGCATGATTGGCCCACTAACTTTGTAAGTCATTGTTCCTGCACCGCCAGTCTTCCATGCCGCCCTGCATGAATGTTCCACTGCAGCCATACACTGGTAAGTTTGAACGGCACACTCAGATTCTATCAGTGCTGCTAACCTTTGCTCTCATAGGTGTATCAACCTGCCTTCTACCCTCCAGCACCGCCATTCCCGCTGTGTGTGCGCACAAGCTGCACCACAATTCACGTATGACATACTTCCCATTCACAATGTCAGCCAGCAGTGATACAGTCACACCCACCACAATGACGTTCCAGCACCGTTGTTAGAATTTGGGCGACCAGTGCTTCAAGCTGCAAGGCCATATGTCAATCATCCTCAGGTTAGTTTTTCCGCACAACACCTTCATATACACCTAACTTAAAAGCCAAACCAGCAGTGTAAACACCAGCAGAATGTTAAACTGGGGAATACCATCCAGTAATCTGGACTTCCCAAGTGGCAACTAGTACCCTGCAATGCCCAATGAACAAAAGTTGTGGTCAGTTGCAGGTCCAAACTATGTGTATAGCCTAAAGGTTTACTGTCTCCTAAGGCCGGATGGTGTAGTTGGTTGCATCTCTGAGCGTCTATCAGGAGGTCCCTGGTTCAATTCCAGGTCTGGCCACTTTTTCCATGACAATGTTATTCCACTGCCATCATTATCGTTAAACAGATTGTAGCAGGTCGTTCTGAGAGGTTGGGTGACAGGACTTTTAAAGGCTGGGCGGGTGTAAGCTTGATAACTAATGCACGACCAATCATATCACTGCCATTCACATCACATTCAAGGCATTTGCAAGGGCCAGCATGGGCACTCAGTGACTTCAGCATTTTGGACACATATGTAGACAATAAGTGACACATATACAAACAGTAAGATAGATAGAACAATAGTCCGAGACATGTGCTGATGGCAGCTGTCTTAATACATAAAAGTATCAAACTCTATAATAGCTGTCAGAGCGGAGTAACTCTATAATAGCTGTCAATCAATGCCATGGGGTGATCTGCTGAATGTGCTGGGTCAATGATCTCCAACAGCCCCTCCTGACCCAGTGCGTCGTAAGGTTGCAGATTCTATAAGCCACAGTGGGTCGCTGAGCAACACCCATCCCTTGTCTGAATGTGACAATCTTGACACTAGGTAATTCTTCGGTCATGATGTCTGCGATGTTGTCAACACCAGGAATATGTTTTGGTGTCAACGTGCCAAGTTCAATCTCACGTCCTCAGCCAGTACCATTTGTGATCCAAGTGCTTCATACATCCATGATGTTCTGGGTTCTTGGCTACATCGATAGCGGACTGATTGTCCACTAGCAGAGTCGATGGTTTATGAAACGAGTAGCCAAATTCCTCCAAGAGCTGGCACATGCCAGTATCAACAGCAGCGATGTATTCTGCTTCAGTTGTGGAATCACACACAAGGTGTTAAAGACTATAGGAACAAGACGACGTCGTTGCAGTGATGTGAGGCAGTGTAGACACAACTAGAAGCGAAATCAGGAAGCTGGTTAATCTGGTCCCCCTTCCTCAAAGCCTTCTGGTTGCTTCATGTAGATCTCCTCTTCCAGTTCGCCATTGAGTAATGCAGTGGAGACATCAATGGATCATAGGTGCAAGTCCTCAAATGCTGTAAGGGCAAGGATGACTCGAATGGTGGCCATGCGACAGGTGGGAGCAAAGACGTCGACGTAGTCAAAGCCGGGCGCTGTGAGAAGCCTTTAGCGACGATTCTATCCTTGTAGCGATCAATTAAACCGTTGGGGAGGCATTTGGTTTTAAAGACCCATTTGCTCCTAATAGCCTTTTTGCCTGGTGGTAGCTTGACGTGTTCAAAGCCTTCTTTGCCTAGCAGTGAGGCGCATTCGGAGTGCATTGCTTCTTGCCATTGTTCAGCATACGGTGATGCCATTGCTTGGGCGAAAGATAAAGGATCTGGTTCTGTCTTGGATGTTGCTGCAAAGGCTTGTCCTGGCACAATGTTCATTTCGTCTGTGTTAACTTCTTCCTGTCCTTGTGCCTCTTCTTCCTCTTCATCCTCGTCCTCATCTTCATCGTTCTCATCATCTTCATCCTCATCATCTTCATCTTCATCTTCTTTATTGTCATTGTCTTTTACCTCTTCCTCTTTTACTTACCTCTTCCTCTTCGTCGACTTGTTTGCTACTAGACACATCAGCTTCAGACTTGGCAGCTGGTGCAGTTGAGTGAATGTTGTCATCAGGGGTGGTAGATCGAGAGGTGGAGAAGGGGTTATAAGATGTGCCTAAGTCTTCGCCTTGCCTGTCGAGATTCTTGTCTACTGGTCCAGCTAATGGATCAGGTGATGAATGTTGGAGATCAGTGACCCAGCGCTTTTCCTAGTCATTGATTGACAGTTATTATAGAGTTTGACAGATACATGATTGGCAGTTACATCTTATTGTAGGTGCAGACTGTGGTGCTCTGTGATGGTAGTGACTTTCATGTGTTGGAGTGGTAGGTTGAGGAGTAGGACTAGTGGGAGATGGAGTGCTGAATTGCTGCTTTGAAGTTTTCGGGCTTTGATGAGTGTTGGAGGGTGATGAAGTTCTTGATGATTCAGATGCAGGTTTTGATGCAGGTGGTTTAGGAGGCAGTGGAGGTGCAGGAGACTTGGGTGGTGCAGGTGGTGCAATGGGAGGATTCTGAGGATTTAAATCAGGAGAGTCGTCAGAGTCGTTATAGTCTATCCCCCCAAAATCCACAGAATGCGGAGAGTGGATAGCATCAGTTCGCAGAGCGTCAGACAACCCTTCAAAGTGTTGGCTTTTGAGTCCAGGAAATTTTCTTTCATCGAAATCGGCACGCTCAGAGATGATAACCTTGCCAGTCTCAAGAGAGACGAACTTCCAGGCTTTGTAACCTGTAACCGTCAGGGTAACCCAAGAAGATGCCTTTTTCAAAATGCGGACCAAAAGCGGTACATTTGTCCTTCTGCACATGAATATAAAAGCGAGGCATCCCCAGACCCTGAGGTGTCCAACCTGCGGTTTGTCCTTGTACCAGAGCTCGTGAGGCGTCAGTCCGTTGATGGAGGCTGAGGGACAACAGTTCAAGACATGTATAAACGCTGCAAGCGCTTCTCCCCAGAAACGAGCAGGTAAATTTGCTTGAGTCAACATTGTGGTAACACCTTCCACAATGGTGTGATTGGCACGTTCTGCTACACCGTTCTGCTGTTGTGTCTAGCCTGCTGTTGAGAATGTGATGCTGCCTTTCTTAATGTGGACAGAGAATGCTTTTTGCTCAGTAAGCGTGAGAATGGAGAACAGGTTGTTCCCTAGTTCAGGGATGTGTAGAACTTCAGTGAATGCGAGTTGATGTGATGGTTTTCCATTGATCATAGGATTAAATAAACAAGTCCCAATTCCTGAACTATATACAACATGTTTTCCTCCTTCTCTGCTGTCTGCCAACTCTACTTAGACGTGATGAGCACGGTAGTTGCTTAGCCAATGACAATGTGGTGTCATATGTGGTAAAGGCTATAGGAACAGAACGGCGATGTTGCAGTGACGTGACATATAGGCAGAGGCAATGTAGACACAACTAGAAGCGAAATCAGGAAGCTGGTTAATTAGAAGTCAAAACATACAAACTCACCTAGAAGCGAAATCAGGAAGCTGGTTAATTAGAAGTCAATAAATTTATGGACTCGTTTCATAGTGTGGGTTTACGCCAAACGCGCGTGCTCCCCGACACGATGTTGTCGCCCCATAAAAGGAAATTTGCCGAACTTCGATCCGATATCCTGCAAATTCTCTCATTGCCGTTCAACCTCTGCATTTCATGCCACCTAAAGGGACTGTAAATTTTCTTTGAGATCCTTATATCTCATATCCAACTCCTTGACCACAGGAAATACTAATTGGGTTGGTCATTCCGTGCACAAGTCATGGCATCGCAGCTCCGGCAGCAATGCCAAGTCCGGTTTCTGATCCACAATTCTGCAAATCCACTGGTTTTGACTAACTCTCTGCATTTAACGTTGAATAGGGGTGCTGTAAATTTGATTTAGGGTCCCACAATTACATCCAGCCCATTGGAATAATGTAATAGCATCAGTGGGGCCGTGGTATGAAGATTATTCAGTGGTGGCCATTATTTGAGCGAAATTCAATCCAACCTGGGCCACTAAACATATAATTCTAAGTATGTGAAAAGTGTAAAATGGTAGTGTATATATGGTTTATAGATAATCAAAAGCTCTCATAATTGCCGGGAGGAAGATGGGGGACCGCACAATGTTGAGCAGCAGAGCTCAGCCACATAATTTACTAATGCCTCCTACACTTTTCCAGTCTTGCACCCACAGCACGGCCCACACAAGGTCTCAACCCCTGTGGGAAACCACCCTCACACTGTACCCATAGTTGGTCGCTTGTAGTAGGCCATGTGTATCGGTTATTTTGAATGACTTGCCAGCATCCAATTCCGATGCCAGCTCCGCACTCCTGCACCACTTCCTATCTGTGCTCCCAGACCCGTACCCTCACCCACCAGAATGCAACCTGCCTCCCAGCCGGGATTGAAGTTTGCATGTCACACAGTAAAGATGCGCGTCCGTCACTGACGGTCAGACATGGGAAATGATTTTGTGGTGCTAACAGTCCTCGACCGTTGGTGACGGTCGGACATGGGCGCTTATTTAGATAAAAGTTTGCATGTTGCACAATAAAGGTGCTCGTCAGTCACTGACGGTCGAACATGGGAAATGATCACATGGTGCTAATAGTCCTCGACCGTCGCCGACGGTCAGACATGGGGCGCTTATTTAAATAAAAGTTTGCATGTTGCACAATAAAGGTGCTCGTCCGTCGTCACTGACGGTCGAACGTGGGAAATCATAAATGATCACATGGTGCTAATAGTCCTCGACCGTCGCCGACGGTCGGACATGCATATTTTAAAATGTCAGCCTGCATCTTGCACAATAATTTTAAAGGTGCTCCTCCGTCGCTGACGGCCGGACGTGGGAAATAGTCACGTGTTGCTAACAAGTCGTCATGGAAATGGAAGAAATGGAAAGCTCATAATCAAATGCCAAGGTCTCTACCTCACCTTCCCACTATACCCATCCACCACTTGCACCAAAGCCACAATAACGTAGCCTCGCTTTTATCAACATGAAACAACTTCCAGCAGAAATAACCGATATGATCATCAACTTTGTTGGAGAATCAACCATACCCCTCTTATGGCATAGGTCCGCATCCCTTGCATGAATATTAACAGACTACATAGACTCAGATGTCACACTATCCAGGGATCTAGGATCCTGTGCTGCTGTATGCAGGAATTGGATTCCCCGCAGCAGATCCCTTCAGTTCAAAACCCTTGATTTTGCGAGGTATCACTCTCAAGATCATCTTGATCAATTCTTCGATATCATATCATCTACCCATGCAATGATAACATCACATGTGCTACGGATTGCACTAGACGTATCTGGACAACTTTTATCCCAGGATGAACTGCAGCGATTTGGATCATTACAAGCTTTACAAACTATCATTCTCGTAGGAGAATACTGACATCCCGACCCAGTCCCCGCAGACGCCATTCTAGTGGATACAATTGTGACTGTCCTGGAGTCATTATCCAAAGTGGTGATCTTGGAGCTCCTCCGTATCCCCTTTGATTCCTTCCAGCCCCTTCAAGATATAGTGGCCGCCTGTCCTAACCTGGAGAAACTCTTCATGAAGGGTATAGAAAATGATTCCTACTCTGACAGGGACTCTGAACCGCATCGGCCAATCAACCCTCCACCAGAACCATTACCATGTGCACCCTTGCAACTATTGAGCTCTGTTGATTGCGCTTTCAACACACCATTCTTCGCATGGATGGGGAAATCCTGCTCCAAATGGCAATCAAACTGATTGCAGTCAATTTGCATGGATTTTGAATCAATCTTTGTGGATCACAGAGTATTCAACCACCTCATCCATGACTTGGGCATAACCCTGAAAAACATATGCATTGTGAATATGAATAACAGCATGACCAACGATAAATGTATGTCATTGTTTGTAATCTTATTTTCTACCCCAATTACATATTGAAAATTGTACAATTACAAATAGGTTTCTCACCACGCCCCAATCTAAAATACTGCACTCATCTTGAAGTGCTATCATTTTCACACTGCGACAAAGAAACTCTTGAATTCACCAATGGTCTTGCTATGATCGATAAAGTCGCATCTGATCACTTTCAATTCCTTAATATTTCCTTTGTGGATGAGGACGGAGATCTTGAAGACATCCTAGCTTCCCATCGTGCACACTTTACCGCCATCGACAATCATTTGCAGCGAACCAACTTCATCAATTTCCAATGTCTCACACTAGGTGTGTCCAATAATTCCATCAATACAATTCGGGATTATTTTCCTCGCACCACAGCCAGAGGTCTGGTACGTGTTATGAGTGTTGAAGAGATGGATAATTTACCCACTATTACCAACATGAGAAATAGATTGTATTAGCAGCAAATAACTACATTTACCCCATGATCCTTAACATATGCCATACTTGACATATGACTTTATTTGAAGCTCTATGTATATCATTCAGCATTTGAAGATGTGTTTGCGGAGATGGCTGCACTAGATTTATACTGCGCTTCATGGATTTAAGTTCAGGTGGCAAAACTCTTTCATTGACGCTGCACACATCCCATCAACACTGCACCATGGTATATACATCTTGCCTTGCTGCATGTTGCTATGAATGCATGCTCATTGTTTTCACCCCACGGCGCAATGCGTCCATATCGTCCACCGCGTCCGTGTAGCCCACTTTGCGCTTCACCGTTTAGGGTTTCACGATGGGTATCACCGCATGAGCGGCGCAGCGAGTCGCAAATGCCCTCTGAGCAGTGCGTCAGTCACCCGTGTCAGGTTGGTCTACAATCAGTTCTTACCTGTGTATGAGAGCTGTCTATCATAGCAATGGACCGCAGATGCAAGACCGTCTTGAACTTGTCCTTCTTGATAGGAACGCAGGCCAACGTAATTTGAGCTTCCACTATGTCTCCCACCCTGAAGTGCATAGGGCTGACATGGGCGAACCTGAGAGGTGATGGTGTTGGCTGCAACGTTGGGGAGGCGGTGAAAGTGAAAGCGCTTACTTGTGCTGGCCATCATCCGCGAGCGCTACAAAGTACATGACTTGGTTGTCTTGTCCGTGAAAATACGATGAAGTGTGAATACCCTCCAAAAAGCCTTTAGGATCTACCGCTGGATCGAAAGGCAGGTCTCTACTATCTGGATCATCTCTCCTGGCCGTAAAGTATCGGTTGCCTGGCTCCAGCGCGGTATCGCCAAATGCTGAAGGCAATTGCAGGGGGTCCATTTTTCCATCTGGTACCTGTCGGGACAGGAGATGATCCAGCCGCTGTATGGTTTGCACTGTGCGCTTGAAGATAGGACATTCCAAACCGGTGAGCTGGATTTGCTGGCGGACAAAGTGGATGCTGCGACTGGAGGGTCTGCGGCATGGTGGTAAGCTCGATGGTGTCGTAGAATCATAACCGTCATCATGTACCTTTCCATCAGGGGCGGCAGTTCCTTCTGGCAAATGATTCCCTGGATGGTAATCACGACCTCTTCCTTGTCACCGCTTTCTGGGTCCATCGTGGCAAGCTTCCAGCATTTAGGTTTGTCTGTGTGGTATGCGCTGATGCCGTCCATCTGACGGTTCAGGTCAGATGTGATCGTCCGCATAGAAAAAGGTGTTTACAAACCTCTATCGTTTCTGCAAGCGTCGTCGATGCTTCTTCTCCTCTCACCTTTGCCAGTGCCACCAGGCTCTGGTCTGTTGGAGGTCGTGAGTTCGACTTCCTTCTGTAGTCTCATCGGCTGGTGCTTACTTGCGGCCTCAAAGTCATAACAGTGATCCATCGTGTGGTATATTCACGGCGAGGTTTTGTCAAGTTAAAATGTGAAGGAGAGCGTGAAGGGGGGTGAACGATCTCCTCTTCACGTCCAGTTAAGTCTCCATTTTGGTCTTGAAATTGCCTGTGGGAATCGGTGCCTTTCACGTTTGCTACACGATCCCGCTCTCTGGGTGCTAGAAGCCGTAAGATGCCTTGAACATCCTCCTCACTTTAACCTCGAATTCAAACGAAAATTCGCCCAGCCAATCTGCTTGTCGGATGCCGTGCCGTGACTAAAGTGTGGCTCGATTTCTGCCCTCGTTCCTGATCTTACCGGAGCCTCAATGGGCCCGATCAGACACTAATATTGAGGGTGGCGGAGCAGCAAGAATAAGATCTCTGCCAACAGGCAGTGACACAACGAATAAGCGCCCACTTCTGACCGTCGGCAACGGCTCGGGACCTTTAGCATGCAAACATGCCAACCTTCAATCTCAGCATCCTCCATCTCATGCATGACCATGTGGTCGGTGATGATGATCTATCGGGGATGAGAATATGGAGCACCAGGAGCATGGGTAGGTCACATTGTGGAATTTACCGCAGGGCCATGCTATCTATTGTCCTATTGTCTCGGACCTTACATATGTTCCAGTTAGATAGGACACATTCTAGTATATAGTCCTTGGAGCGACAGGAAGTTCTCTAGCTTCCTGATTTCGCTTCAAGTGTGTCTCCTCTAGGCGCAATCAACTGTTCCTTCGTCACTGCAACGTCGTATCAGTCCTACAGCAATCAATAGGTTATGAGCCCCGCGCTCTAGACATTTTACAACAAGAAAGCTCACCACACTTTGTGTTTCCCCTGCTACCCACGTACGCTCCTGTTTAACCCGTTCCCACACATTGTCATTACATCCTATTCCAATACACCGAGTATCACTCAGTCTATTCTCGTCCTCCACCCCATTCTACGTCCTTCAAAACAGGGGCTACAATTGTCACACAACATCATCTTTCGCTACACCAACATACTTGGACGCACCTATCGTCTAGAGTACATACACTCCACCTTCGTTCGCCCTATCAAATACAACTGGAACAAACACTACATCAGCGAACTCCCTTTTGCAACAGGACTCAAGGTCCTCTACCATGCACTCCCTCTGGCCATCGCTACTGGATTACCTTCACTGATGACCAGCCTCGCTTCAGAGCTGCTCTACCACTGAAACTCAAGTCTGACACCTTTGAAGTGTTCAAGTGTTACAAAGCCTGGCAGAGAACCAGCTCAATCTTAAAATTGCTGGCATACGAGATGACAAAGGTGGAGAATATATCTCCAAAGAGTTTGACGCTTACTGCGCAAATGAGGGTATCAGCAGGCAGCACACTGCCCGCAAACGCGCACAGCAGAACGGTGTAGCAGAAAGTGCCAATCACACCATTGTGGAAGGTGTTACCACAATGTTGACTCAAGCGAACTGCTCGTTTTGTTCATACCTAGAAGCGAAATCAGGAAGCTGGTGAACTTCCTGTCACTCCTAGGACTATATACTAATCGTTATCTATCTAACCGGAGTATAGCGAAGGTCCGAGACAATAGGAACAATAGGAACAAAGATAACGAGACAATAAGACGTAAAGAACAAAAGGAACAATAAGGCGTAAGAACAATGAGATGTCAGAACAATAAGATGTAACTGTTAATCAGGTATCTGTCAAACTCTATAATAACTGTCAAACTCTATAATAACTGTCAATCAATGACTAGTGAAAGCGCTGGGTCACTGATCTCCAACAGCCCCTCCTGACCCAGTGCATCCTCAGGATCCAAAGTCCTCTAAGGTGCAACTGATCGAATGGCTACTCCCATCCCTTCTCTGAATGCGACAACCTTGACTCTAGGCAGCTCCTTGGTCATGATATCAGCGATGTTGTCAACTCCAGGGATGTGTTTGGGTGTCATGGTCCCAAGTTCTATCTCATGTCTAAGCCAGTACCATTTGTGATCCAAGTGCTTCATATGTCCATGGTGCTCTGGATTCTTGGCTACATCGATGGCAGACTGATTGTCTAGCAGCAGAGTTGATGGTTTTTTAAATGAGTAGCCAAATTCCTCCAAGAGCTGGCGCATCCAGCAGATCTCCTTGCCAGCATCAACAGCAGCAATGTACTCTGCTTCAGTGGTGGAATCACATACAAGCACCTGCTGTTTAGACGACCAGCACACTGCTCCACATCCCATAGTCACCACATATCCGCTGGTGCCATGGCCTTTGAAGCGCACAGACGACCAGTTTGCATCAGTGAAGGTTGTAAACATTTCAGAGTCGGATTTGGGATTGGGGGAGTAAGTGAGGACATTGTGTTTGGTGCCTTGCAGGTATCGCATGAGGTGCTTGACCGCTTGCCAATGCTTGGGACCAGGATTGGCATTAAAGCATCCAAGGATGCCAATAGCATAAGAGATATCAGGTCGAGTGCACTGAGCCAGGTATTGCAAAGAGCCAACTGCAGAGCGATAGGGTATGTTCTGCATATATTGGACCTCTTCAGGCGTTGCTGGACCCATGTCCTTGTCAAGGGGAATGCTAGGATCGATGGGAGTGGAGACAGGGTTGCAATCAGACATGTTGTAGCGCTTCAGGGTGTCCTCAATGTAGTGACGCTGTGAGAGCGAGATGGAGCGATTGGGACGATCCCTGAGGATTTCAATGCCCAGGAGCAATGTAGTGTCTCCCAGGTCACGGATTTCGAAGTGTTTGGCAAATTCAACCACAAAGTCGTCAAGGGCTTGCTTGTCTGATCAGGCAAGGGTCAAATCGTCGATGTACACAGGTATGATGATCCTGAAAGAGACTCGTTACCCGACTTCGATACGCGAGGCTCATGCGGAGTGACGATCCGTTCCTTCAGAAACTTGCGCAGTTCGATGGAGGACCGTTCTTTCGATAACCCTCGTTTACCCAAGAGTTTTGGTTTACGGAAGGGTTACCAAACTAACTAGCGATGTTCCCGTCTCAGCAACGTGTCCCGAAGAGTGTTGCAGGACCGAAACTGATACCGCTACAACAACCTCTAGTCACTGGGTCGCGAAAAGGATCACTAACTAACTGTCAATAATATCTCAAACTGTCTATGTACTAACTGGCAAGGTAGAATAACAAAAGTGAGAATAAGCATAAACTAATCAAGATATATCAATACGATGAAACAACCTCCACTAAATACGCCAATACAAACAGACGGATAGACAACAATTACGCTACATCGGAAAGAGTTACACACGATGCCTAGGGAACGCGAGACATTCGCAGATACTAACTCATATATAACAATCGGTTCCAGACCAAGTACGTCCTGAAGTGACTAAAGCGCAACTGATCCACCAAAACATACAAAACTGACACAATTAATGTACTCACGGTTAAGGACACGAAATGTGTTGTGCGAAAGGAGGCAGAGACGACAGACGGTCGACGTGACATTGCGATACACAGTGCAATCACGTTGCAGCAGCTACAACAAGTTCCGATATCCGAGACTTGACTACAGCAACGACACTGAACAGCATACCCGTCCCAAGCTCAATAAGAACTTCGCATGAACGTCGACCATGAACTCCTCGTACGTGGACGTCGCCTTGGCTTTTACGTTTCCGACTCGAACGTTGAACATCTCACAGATCTCGAGCCCCGAGTATTGGACAATTTCCGATATCCTTGTCCTGCTGCTGCAACGTCACTGCACTGCTATTACACTAGACTCAGTCTTGTTTAGTTGATCTTCGCTTTAGTCCTTCGATCACTTGAAGGACAGCGAGGATCCTGATATATGATTAGCATGTGTTATCCACTCCAGGCTCTGTTATTCCTGTTATTCTTGTTATCCATCCTTTCTATTGTTTCAGTCTTGTTATCTTGTTATTTTGTTATCCTCACTCTTGTTATTCTACATTGACAGTTAGTACATAGACAGTTTGAGATATTATTCACAGTTAGTTATTGATCCTTTTCGCGACCCAGTGACTAGAGGTTGTACATGTAGCTA
>KV417509.1:307353-342706 GCA_001630335.1 Athelia psychrophila | reverse complement strand
TGCAGGGTGATGCAGAGTGATGCAGGAAAGAAAGCGTACGTCCAGAGGCGTACAAGCACGAGCAGAAGCGTGGCAGGGAACGCAAAAATGCAAAGAATGAGCTTGCAACTTGTAGAGTGTCTAGAGCTCGGGGCTCATAACCTGTTAAAGGCTATAGGAACAGAACGACGACGTTGCAGTGACGTGACGTATAGGCAGAGGCAGTTAGACACAACTAGAAGCGAAATCATGAAGCTGGTCAATTGAGAGTAAATGAACAAACATACCTAGAAGCGAAATCAGGAAGCTGGTGAACTTCCTGTCGCTCCTAGGACTATATACCAATCGTTATCTATCTAACCGGAGTATAGCGAAGGTCCGAGACAATAGGAACAATAGGAACAAACATAACAAGACAATAAGACGTAAACAACAAAAGGAACAATAAGACGTAAGAACAATAAGATGTCAGAACAATAAGATGTAACTGTCAATCAGGTATCTGTCAAACTCTATAATAACTGTCAAACTCTATAATAACTGTCAATCAATGACTAGTGAAAGCGCTGGGTCACTGATCTCCAACAATGCCTCGCTTATATTCATGTGCAGAAGGACAAGTGTACCGCCTTTCGTCCGCATTTTGAAAAAGGCATCTTCTTGGGCTACCCTGACGGTTACAAAGCCTGGAAGTTCGTCTCTCTTGAAACTGGCAAAGTTATTATCTCGGAGCGTGCTGACTTCGATGAAAGGAATTTTCCTGGACTCAAAGGCCAACACTTTGAAGGGTTGTCTGACGCTTTGTGAACTGATGCTATCCACTCTCCACATTCTGTGGATTTAGGGGGGATAGACGATAACGACTCTGACGACTCTCCTGATTTAAATCCTCAGAATCCTCCCATCGCACCAGCTGTACCACCTGCACCACCCAAGTCTCCTGCACCTCCACCGCCTCCTAAACCACCTGCTCCCAAACCTCCCTCTGAATCGTCAGGATCATCATCACCTTCTGCCGCTCCCACAAGTCCTAAAGCTGGAGAACGCTCAAACATTACTCCACCTCCTGCCGCTCCTACTCCTCAACCCACCGCTCCAAAACGTGAACGTTACTATCGCCACAAAGCACCACTGGACTACAAAACACGACCTCCAGTCGCCCCCTCTATTAGTCCTCCTTCATCGCCTGATCCACTCGCTGGACCAGTAGACAAAAACCTCGACGAAGACTCTGACCCATTTGCGCATATCTTAACTGCCCAAAACTCGCCAGTATCGATGTTTCTCCTATCACTGAACCCGCAGCCCAACCTAAAGCGTCAGGCAGTAAAAATGAAGATGAAGAAGACGATGAAGATGAAGAGGAGCAGGAAAATGAGAATGAAGAAGAAGCAGAGGCACAAGAAAATGAAGAGGATGAAGAGGTTAGCGCAGATGAAATGAACATTGGTTCAGGACAAGCCTTTGCAGCAGCGTCCAAGACAGAGCCAGACCCGCATCACCATATGCTCAGCAGAACAGTGGCAAGAAGCAATGCGCTCCGAATACGCCTCACTGCTAGGCAAAGAAGTCTTTGAACGCGTCAAGCTACCACCAGGCAAGAAGGCCATTGGGAGCAAATGGGTCTTCAAGGCCAAATGCCTCCCCAACGGTTCAATTGATCGCTACAAAGGCAGAATCGTCGCTAAAGGCTTCTCACAGCGTCCTGGCTTTGACTATTTCGACGTCTTTGCTCCTACCTGTCGCATGGCCACCATTCAAGTTATTCTTGCCCTTGCAGCATTTGAGGACTTGCACCTGCGCTCCATCGATGTTTCCACTGCATTTCTCAATGGCGAACTGGAAGAGGAGATTTACATGAAACAACCAGAAGGCTTTGAAGAAGGTGGACCAGAGTGGGTTCTACGCCTCTTTCGAGCACTTTATGGCCTTAAACAGTCAGCTCGTCAATGGAACAAGAAATTGCACTCTGTTCTAACCGAAATGGGCTTCGAACGCCTCGAGTCTGAGCAGTCCATCTACATCTATCGTAGAGGTGCTATCAGGATTATTGTACCTGTCTTCATCGACGATTTGACACTCGCATCATCAGACAAGAAAGCCTTGGACGACTTTGTAGTTGAATTCGCTTCACTAAACACTTCGAGATTCGTGACCTAGGCGACACCACCCTGCTTCTGGGCATCAAAATACTCAGAGATCGCTCCAATCGCTCCATCTCGCTCTCACAGCGTCACTACATTGAAGACGTCCTGAAGCGCTACAACATGTTTGACTGCAACCCTGTGTCCACTCCCACCGATCCCAGTATCTCTCTTGACAAAACCATGGGTCCAGCAACTCCTGAAGAGGTACGACACATGCAGGATATACCTTATCGCTCTGCAGTCGGCTCTCTACAGTATCTAGCCCAGTGCACTGTCCTGACATCGCCTATGCTGTTGGTCTCCTCGGTCGATTTAACTCGAACCCAGGCCCCAAGCACTGGCAAGCGGTCAAGCATCTCATGCGCTATCTACAAGGCACCAAGAACGACGTCCTCACCTACTCTCCCAATCATAAATCCGACTCTGAACTCTTCACAACATTTACTGATGCAAACTGGTCGTCTGTTCACTTTGCAGGCCATGGCACCATTGACAGTTCCATCTTATTGTTTTCACTCTTATTGTTTTATTGTTATATTGTTCTATTGTTCTGACTTTGTTATCTTTGCTACCTATTGTTCTTATTGTCCTTATTGTCTCGGACCTTACCTATTGTGTATGATTAGTATATAGTCCTAGGAGCGACAGGAAGTTCACCAGCTTCCTGATTTCGCTTCTAGGTGAGTTTGTATGTTTTGACTTATAATTAATTAGCTTCCTGATTTCGCTTCTGTGTACGATTAGTATATAGTCCTAGGAGCGACAGGAAGTTCACCAGCTTCCTGATTTCGCTTCTAGGTGAGTTTGTATGTTTTGACTTCTAATTAATCAGCTTCCTGATTTCGCTTCTAGTTGTGTCTACACTGCCTCTACCTATGTGTCACGTCACTGCAACGTCGTCGTCTTGTTCCTATAGCCTTTAACACAAACTCTATAATAACTGTCAATCAATATCTAGGAAAAGTGCTGGGTCACTGATCTCCAACAGGTTGGAGTGGACCTTTAACCGGAAACAGATATAAACAGGAACAGAACGACAATGTTGCGTGATATGATGTATAGGCAGAGCCAGTGTAGACACAACTAGAAGCGAAATCAGGCAGCTAATCAATTGAGAGTAAATATACAGACTCACCTAGAAGCGAAATCAGGAAGCTGGGGAACTTCCTGTGGCTCCTAGGACTGATAGAACAAGGAAATGCGCTGGGTCACTGATCTCCAACAAAACTCCACCGATGAGACCTGTGTGCATATTTTGTGCATGGTGGAGATAATGATCGGCTCTGGAGTGCAGTTTCTTGGTGAAGGCTATAGGACAAAATGGGGTGGAGGACGTGAATAGACTGAGTGATACTCGGAATATTGGAATAGGATATAATGACGAGTTGGGAATGGTAAGACTATGCAAGAGGGAACACAGTGGGAAGGCAGTGAGCGACTTGAAGCGAAATCAGGAAGCCATTAAGTTGGGAGATAATAAGAAATATACCTTGAAGTGAAATCAGGAAGCTAGAGAACTTCCTGTTGCTCCAAGGACTATATACTAGAATGTGTCCTATCTAACTCCGGCGGAACATATGTAAGGTCCAAAACAATAGGACAATAGATAACAAGTGACACATATTCCGACAATAGATGACACATACACAAACAATGAGATAGATAAACAATAGTCCGAGACATGTGCTGATGGCAACTGTCTAATACGTAAAAGCATCAAACTCTATAATAACTGTCACAAGTCCGGAGTAACTCTATAATAGCTGTCAATCAGTTCACATGTGGCGCACTTGTGAATACGCTGGGTCAATGATCTCCAACATTTCTGGCTAGGATGATGTTTCAGGTTTGAAGATTTTCTTGATGTTTTGATGGCAGCGATTAAATAAACTAATGGGAAACCATTTCACAGTGTGACACCGGCATATTTGGACACAACCTTTGGCACTCGGCTGGAATAGCAGGCGGAGATGGGTTGGGATGAGGGTTCTCCTGCAACACTGTCTGTGATACTAGGAGCGGGTGTGGCGGCTGGTGTGGTAGCAAGTGAGGACAAGGCGGGTGTTGGTGGTGCCTGCTTGGCGGCGGTTTGGGACGAGCCATCCTGCAGTGTAGTCACTGAAGGTGCGGCGGCAGAGGTGGTGGGTGATCTGTTCTGTGCAGTTTGAACAGATTGCACATTGGTCTGTATCTTGCTTGTCTTTTAGGAATTTGCAGAAAATTCTCTGATCTGCGGAATTCAAGTTGGCCTGCTGGATGTATCTGCTGGATGAAATGAGGAATTTATACAAGCCATTGTCACAGGTGATTCCCAATACCATGCTGACAATCATCCACTAGAAGTTTCTTTCTGCTGCCCAGATATAATTGGGCTTTGGCCCTAGTCTCTGGCCCCACTGGAGAACCGTCAACAGGTGGCATGGGACTCGAAGAAATGTACTTACTTCTATGAGGTTTGGTCTGGAGACCTGGAAGCGGTTGAAAGACAGGTCGTTAAGCAAAGCCAGCAGCGATATGTGCACTGCGACATCCAACACTCCTTTCATGCTCTCAAATATATCTGTGTGGCTAGTATCATTGATGTCAGCTATGACTTTGGGGGACAGGGCTGGAAGAGCCATTCCCTGTGGCACCCTGAGAAAAAGAGAGTAAGGAAGATATTAGGCAACACAGGGGCAGTGGTACATACAATGTGAACTGTGCGATGAATTCTGATGAGGTATTAGGGAAGGGTGTATTGTTCTAGTAACATTCATGTTATGTCAATGCCTGTAAGGAATGAACAGCATGAGTGGAAATGCACATCCTGTGGCGTGCCAAAGGACCATAAAGGCCAGCAGCTGCATGTGACCTTCTACGATGGTGTATGTGGATTTTCTGTAATTCATCTGGGCTCGAGACAGCAATGTCACATTTTGAGGGTACCATTCTTGATGAAAGGTGAGGCAGTCTGGGACGGGCAGATCAAACAGTGGTGCATCTGGTGTATTTTTTATGCGGTCAATATGAGTGTGGATGTTGCGGGCTGTGACATGCCAGCTCATTAGGTTCTTGACTGTGGGTTCTAACCGTTGCAGGATGTGGGCCTCATGCTCATGTTGCACTTGCGGTTTATTGATGGCTGTAGGACTGATATGATGTTGCAGTGACGATCGAACGGTTGATGCGCAAGAGTAAGACACACTTGAAGTGAAATCAGGAAGCTTGATCAATTGAGAGATAATAAAGAAATATACCTTGAGGCGAAATCAGGAAGCCAGAGAACTTCCTGTCGCTCCAAGGACTATATACTAGAATGTGTCCTATCTAATCAGAACATATGTAAGCTCCGAGATGATAGGACAATAGATAAAGCGAACACATATACAAACAATGAGATAGGAAAAACAATGGCATGTAGTGCACTTGTGAATGCGCTGGGTCAATGATCTCTAACACGGTTTAGGGACAATGACCGTGGGGCTTCCATGGGCATCTGAGATTTGGTCAAGGAGGATGTACCTGGTAATTAGCTGACACTTGTGATTCGCCATGGCAGACCTGCCTGATGTAAGGACACCATCCTGCATGACCTGTGTGATGGCCTCGTTGTAGCTGGGGTCAGTGCTTTTGCTCTTGAAATTCGATAAATTCAGGGCCAGACACTGTGCCAGAGTATATTTTAGTTGTGCTGAAACTTCTGTATAAGTATGTGTTGCCGCTAATTTTTCAAAGCAATGCAGGCATGGCAAGATTCCAGTGCATCATTGGTCTGGCGGGCATATCTAAGGCTGACAGGGACAGCCTTGTGATGCTCATATCTTCCTCTCTGCCAATCGAGGCAACTAGCATACTGCAGTGAGTGAGATGTTGCATGACCACCAGCATTCACTGAATTACCACTGAAGACCAGGAGTCGAGGAAAAAATGTACCAGAATGTGTTATCGCACAATTCAGTTGAATTGTGGGTAGTGTGTGCTGGCCAGAGGGAAGATTTGAGAACAGGTTTAGCATGGTACTTGCTGACCAGGCAGAAACAGGCAGGGTACTGGCTGGCCAGAAAGTAGATAGGGAAACAGGTTCAGCACAGCAAGGACTGGCCAGGAGGTAGATGTGGAAGCAGATTTAGTGTGGTGTGGGCCAGGGGGCATAATCTCAAATGAGCTTAGTGTGGTGTGGCCTGGCCAAGGGGTAGCATTTTAAAAGGGGTCAGGCTTATCAGTGCTTTTGCGGCCATTTGATCAAGGCCTAATATCTTTTGAGCCGGAGACTTTCCTTTTAATTGGGGACCAGATCTGGAATCACCTTGAAAAATATGTCAAGATGATCCTCTGCATGTTTTATATTGGCTGACCAAATCATGCACCAGAATGGCTGTAGGTCACCCCACAGTGGTCACACATAAATATGAGTTCCAGATTCAGAATCCCATGAAAACACCGGTTCAGATGATACCATAAATTTTTTACCAGCCACCGGAATTGCCAATAGGTTGCTATAGACAACCAGGCCCGAAACAGATTCCAGATTCAGATTCTACGGAAAATTCTGCTCCTGGTGAGGTAGCATATATCATATTTTGGGCAAATAAATATTTTTATACAAGCCTGTGAACAGACTAATTGGGCAATAGTGTGGGAATCAAGGGACCGTCAGGGGTGAGAGTGCTAAATAAGGATGTTTTTTAGAGTGGGGCTACTGATCTATAGTGTCATCTGGCCAACCAGTGTGGTTCTCAAGTGCTTCACCGGGTCCTAGTCTGGCCAGCCTGCACTATGCTGCCTCTGTGTTGAAATCTCCCCCCTGGCCAGCCAGAACCATATTGACCCTGTATAGCATTCTACCCTTTAGCCAGCCCATGCTGTGCTGGACCCTTTTGAGTTGCTACCCTCTGGCCAGCCTAAGCCACACTGAGCCCATTTGAGATTATTACCCCTGGCCAGCCCACACTGGACTGAACCCATTTCCCCCTCTACTTTATGGCCAGCCAGTAGCATCCTGGGCCTGTTTCCACCTGGCCAGCAAGTACTATGCTACACCTGTCCTTTAAGTCTTCCCTCTGGCCAGTCTACACCACTCTGAACCTAGTACAATTCAAAATATATGATTAGTCAGTACTATACTGCATGTATCATATATAAGCATAGACTAGCTTATGTCTGGCCAGGTAGCACTGTTCTCACCCCTTTTTGACCTGGCCAGCTCCGGCTGGCCAGTGCTGCTCAGCAGAATTTCAGTCCGGCTGTCGAGAACAGCTCTCAAAACTGTTGGAGATCAGTGACCCAGCGCTTTTCATAGTTATTGATTGACAGTTATTACAGAGTTTGACAGTTACATGATTGACAGTTACATCTTATTGTTTAATTGTTTAATTGTTCTATTGTTCTGACTTTGTTATCTTTGTTACATATTGTTCTTATTGTACTTATTGTCTCGGACCTTAGCTATTGTGTATGATTAGTATATAGTCCTATGAGCGACAGGAAGTCCACCAGCTTCCTGATTGTGCTTCTAGGTGAGTTTGTATGTTTTGACTTCTAATTAATCAGCTTCCTGATTTTGCTTCTAGTTGTGTCTACACTGCCTCTGCTTATACATCACGTCAGTGCAACATCGCCGTTCTGTTCCTATAGCCTTTAACAAAAACCCCACTGATAGCACTGAGGCGAGAGCCATGTGTGACAGAACAGTCAAACAGGCCCTAAGCCCTGATATTTCAGAGAGACATGAGACTAAGAATATGGAGATGTGTCTTCGAGAGCTACAGGCATACATACATGGCCATACTGGTGAGTAATGAAGTGTTCTAAATTTAAAAGCATGCATTCAAAGTTCTCAATTAGTTCAAGCATCTATGTCTTTGAACAAGCTCAAGAGTCTCATTTATGGTGAAGTCGACACCACCCAGGTAACTCTGTGGGCTCAGCTTATGGAGCAGGCTCTTACCCCCAAGACTCTCTGCACCACGAGCATGGCCATTCGAGAGAATAAAGACATTGATCCTGACCTTCTTTGTCTATATGTATCTGGTCATGGGAAGAACACCTCAAAAGGGCTGAAGATGCTGCGAGATGGACTGGATGTAAGATTCTTCTTCCCATGCATAAATATAACTTACAGTAACCGTTCCCAGGGCTATGAGAGGCAGTATATTCTCGATCAAACTCAGAGCTTTATGTCAATCCTAAAACCTGCATGCTTGCCAAAAGGGGGGGGATCACCGTCACCACACATCTGCGGACAATGCCTTTGTTGAGTATGATACCTTGTGATGAGAGCGAAGTTAGATGTGAGCAGGCCCACTGGATATACACTGAGACTGTTCTGATTCAATTGCCAGCAACTATACATCAAGAGTCATTGCTGCCAGATTGTGATGTTGTAGAAATTGCTGGTCTGTGTCATGATGTGCAAGCCTGGTATGAGCCAGGGCATGAGGTCCACTCTGCCTCTAGCCCTCAATCACTGCATTTTGCTGATACTATCATTTAATTGCAGCATGAGGGCCCATGCCCTCAAAAGACTTGCGGGGCACATCAACCAGCCGGGCCCAAGAAGCTTGTGGCTATATCAATGTGGTTCAACCAACAGCCAAGTACCTCAACATGCTAGTGAAGGCATTCTTTCCCAAAGAGTTTGCAAAGCTCAAGCAACGGAAGCTGCAGGATGTTGGACCCCAGAAGCTGACCAAGAATGTTTTCTTGGCCTTGCCACAGTATGGAAGCTTCAAGTTGGTGCTCATGTGGATCAAAAAGACTATGAGATCTGTGCCATTACTTGCAGGGGTGCTTTTCAGGGGGCCACTTGCATCTTACAGACTTGAATTTTACATTACAGTGAGTTAATTATACTTTGCCCCATCTTCATGCAATAGTGGATTAACAGGAATTCTTAAGGTATGCCCCAGGTGTTATTGTAATTTTCCAATCACCCTACCTGTATCATGCTATTGGTCCTTGGACAGCGTCTCCTATGATGCCTGGGGATACATGCACTCCTGGACGAGTCTCTTGGGTATATTTTACCCATGCAGACATTGTAGAGAAGCTTTGGGACAAGCCGCCAGGCTATATGGCAAAGAAAGGTCGTTACAAATGGGGTGGATCCACATAGACAACAGCATGTGCATTGAAATATTGACATCCCTCTTTGCCAATCAACCCATTAACTGCTTGCAATTATGTATGTGGAATACATGTATTTTTGTGACAGCATAAGATTTCATGTGATCAATTTTGAACATAGTGCAGTTGTACAATGTGATAGGTAAGTGACGGCATATGAGGTGAGCGGGGGTTGCATCAATAAGATGAGTAGCACCACCTCCTTCCACCTCAGAACTTTTTTGGATAGTGCACCTTTGACTCTCCACTCCTTTGTGCCTTTGACCCAGGTAAAGCTGTCAACAGTGTGTGCCATGCCGACGGCACACCGAACAATGTGACTGTTGGCCCTGGGAAATTCACACAGCAGCTTCCCCAGGCCACCGGCTCAAAGTTGTGACATGCCGACACAGTCATGTCTCTCTGTCACTCTCCATCATTCAGTGCTTTCGCTTGGGGACAACCTCAAGCGCTAGCTATTACAGGACAGGACAACACGCACCATTCCCCAGGATGCACACTCTTCGCAGGGATCACCCCAAGCGGGAGACAAATTGACAGCAAAATCCAGCTCCCGATCAACATCCTCAGGCTCCCCACCGCAGTGACCACACACACTCCGATCACCATCACTTCCGAACACGCAGATACCATATTAGCCCAAGCATAAACATACCATTCATATTGGAGGTATGTATTACAGGCTCTCTAGTGATTCACTTATACTTGATCAGTAGCCCCACCCTAAAAAAACATCCTTATTTAGCACTCTCACCCCTGACGGTCCCTTGATTCCCACACTATTGCCCAATTAATCTGTTCACAGGCTTGTATAAAAATATTTATTTGCTCAAAACATGATATATGCTACCTCACCAGGAGTGGAATTTTCCGTAGAATCTGAATCTGGAATCTGTTTTGGGCCTGGTTGCCCATAGCAACCAATATTGGCAATTCCGGTGGCTGGTAGTGTTGTTAACATATCATCTGAAACGAAATGTTTGGGGGATTCCAAATCTGGAATCCATTTTTATCTGTGATCACTGTGGGGTGACCTACAGCTATTCCGGTGGGCAATTAGGCCGGTCAATAGAAAATATGCACCAAAAATTACGATCAGGGGGTCATCATGACACCCTTTTCAAGGCGACTCCAGATCCGGTCTCCGATCTGACAGAAAGTCTCCAGATCAAAAGATATCACACATTGATCAAATAGCCGCACAAACACTGATTATCCAATATCTACCTCAATACTGTATGGATAATGGTGAGGTAAGGCTTATTTTATAGGTCCCATATAGTGGAATCAGATCAAAAGAGCTTTTTCCATTATCATATCTGTGGCACATTCACGAGACCCATTCAGCAGAAATGTACCATACTTTACCATAATGCAGGCTACCCTACCGTGGAAAGTTATTTCCATGTGCTGAATGATTGCAGAAGCACTCTAGAAATATGGGACAAAAACAATGATCAAGATCAGACAAGAACTCAGCTTGATATCACCAGAATGATCAAATTTCAGATCGTAAATACTTGTATGGGCCAAAATGAACTGACTCTACACTGATAATTTAGAGACAAGTGATGGCCAGTACAAAACAGTACTATGAGTCAGTTATTTAAGACGAGATATTCTAAACACAATCTGATGGGGTTCTGACAGGCTCAATTTGACACACACTTAGTCTGTTTCATAAACTCAAGCTGCTCAGAATGCTTATGCTGGCACGGATCTAATGTTCTCGAATGCAATGGGATTTATCAATTTAGCAACTACTATCTATCTGTATTACAAACAATACATACCCCAATTCTCTCACTGACTGAGACAATGGACGCCAATTTTTTACTGCTGACTGAGGCTGACTGAGTGAAAGGTCCCTAAATGTTGTGCCGACTAATCTTCATACCACGGCCCCACTGATGCTATTACATTATTCCAATGGGCTGGATGTAAGTGTGGGACCCTAAATCAAATTTACAGCACCCCTATTCAACATTAAATGCAGAGAGTTAGTCAAAACGAGTGGATTTGCAGAATTCCGGATCGGAATTCGGACTTGGCATTGCTGCCGGAGCTGCGATGCCATGACTTGTGCACGGAATGACCAACCCAATTAGTGTTTCCTGTGGTCAAAGAGCTGGATATGATATATAAGGATCTCAAAGAAAATTTACAGTCCCTTTAGGTGGCATGAAATGCAGAGGTTGAACGGCAATGAGAGAATTTGCAGGATATCAGATCGGAGTTCGGCAAATTTCCTTTTATGGGGCGACAACATTGTGTTCCGAGCACACACGTTTGGCGGAAACCCACACTATGAAATGAGTCCAATAAATAAATTTATGGACTCGTAAATTTGAGCCCTGGGCCATCCTAATCCATCAGGAATGGATGGATATCCAGCCTTATCAGTGCTTTATTGGTAATTTGATCAATTGCTCATATATTGTGATTGGACGGTGTGTTGTCGGATGAGTGTGCTTCACTTATTCCTAGAGTCGCCGGTCCAAACAAATATCAACGGGCTATCCCTAGTTTGATTTCTTCCTGAAAGTCGGTTATTTAGTGACCTAAACATCGATTTCGTAGACGTGCCTAAATGGGGGTTGTAGGTTAGTAGCTGCAGGTAAAACCAACTGCTACTCTGAATGGAAAAAGTCTGATACTGAAAGTAACTGTAATATTTAGAAAGCCTAGTCTGTCTGAGACTACGACTCTGATGAGCGGAATTTTAACGAAGCAAAGATGCTGAAAAATGCTGTATCCTTGTGGAAGTACTTGATGTCCTAAACACTATTCGAAAGGGTTCTTAACGCTCCTGACAGGCTTGATTTGACACACACTTAGTCTGTCTCGTAAACTTAAGCTGCTCATAATGCTTATGCTGGCACGGATCTAATGTTCTCTTTAACACAATGGAATTGTCAATTTAGCGACTCTTAGTCACTTTTTGCAAGGTTTAACTGAATCACACAGCTGTGGTTGGTCAAAAATTCATATATTTCAAGACAAGTAGTCAACACAATTTGACACTTGTATAGTAACTGGTAGATACTTAGGTAAGAAGTACCTGTGGTGATGTGTAGTGGTAAGCGAGGGGGAAACTAAAAGCTCAATACAAAATATATACATAAAACTCCTACTTAGCTAGTCCTTATATACTAATTCTGATGTCCTTTTTGGGACTAATTCCCAGGGCCTCTGATTGGTTGCTAACCCAATCCCTACTATCTATCTGTATTACAAACACTACATACCCCAAATTTCTTGCTGACTGAGACAATGGACCCCAATTCTTACTGCTGACTGAGGCTGACTGAGCAAAAGGTCCCCAAAGTGTTGTGCTGACTGATCCTAAACTCTCTAAATTTCATGGCTGACTGAGTGAAAGGTCCCCAAATGACATGCTGACTGATTCAAAACACCCCAAATTCTTGGATGACTGATACAGAGTACCCCAAATAGTGCTGACTGAGCGAAAGCACCCTAGTTTTACGATGATTGATCCTCAGTACCCTATTTGTCATGCTTACTGATCTTTAGTACCCTGTTTTTCACGCTTACTGATCAGAAGCATATTAATTCTTGTGATGACTGATGCTGTCAAAGTTCTGGGGTAACCATGTGACTTTGTGGTATATCTTTCTTGAGTCATGTGCAGGATTTGACCTTGTGACTTTTGGTATTTTTGCATAATTTTGCCATGTGGGTGGTGACACCTGTCAGCTATTATTTTAAAGGCCCTAAGAAAATGTAGTTGTTGAGCCAGGATTGAACCGATGACCTCCAAGTAATCACATGTTCATATTGGGGGTAAATTGATGAGTAGAAGTCTCAGTGTTAAACCTTTAACCTTCTTGCTACATCACAAATTTTTTAACAAAATGAGATAGATTTATAAAGCATTATAATATATATCTGAGAGTATCTTTTGTTGCCATTCAGATGGCTGTGGAGCCTAACATTATAAGAGTTGGTAGTGTTGGTCATTCACAGCAGCGGCTGGCAGCAGGATACTTGATGGCAGAAAATATCACCTACTGCCGGAATGGCAGTTGCTTGTAAATATCGCCAAAGATATCAACTCTTATAATTCCAGTCACACATTGCATATCTGACAATTAGTGGCTGTATGATACCTGATTGTGGAAATTTTCGCCTATTGCCGGAATGACAGTTGCTTGTGAATATTGCCCTAGATATCAACTCTTATAATCTCAGGTACACTTTGCCTGTCCGGCAATTAGCACCTTCATGGCGGCCGATTACAATATGTTGTCAAGGAATACAAACTGTTATCATTATGGCAGCGCTCCAGCTGTTTACAATCCCTAGTATTCCGCCAGCAAATTAGCAACGGCTAGCTGGAACAGCATTCTGGTAGCCGTTGGTGGAGCACAGCAGCCCTGGCGGTCTGGCAGCCGCTGGGCGAGCTCAGCATCACTGACATTCTGGTAGCCGTTGGGGAGCCCAGCAGCCCTAGCATTATGGCAGCAGTTGGTATGATGTGATCCAGATATTGCTCGTCATGCTGTGCGTGGAATACAATTAGATAGAATTAGATAGCATAAATGTATCACATTCAGAAAGAAAACGATAGAAGTTGCAATTCAATTGGATTGTGAATCCCCCTCCCCCGTAGCGCCCGCCTGACCAGCTGTGCTGGCGCTCTGAGCATCACCCCAACACCCTGAGTTATCAGTTTCTTCGCTTTCAGCAGTGGGAGTGGTCGCTGCAAGCTTAGCCAACCATTCCAGCTCATCCCGCCTCTTCCTAAACATGGCGAGTGGTGAGTCTTCAGCTATTGAGCCTTGTGACAATGACACGCCGGGGAATACTTCTCTAGAGTGATGTAGAGCATGTGCATGCTCTAGGTAGCGCATTCGGGATTTCAGAGCATTCTGGAGCTACCCGAAATCCTTCCCCATTGTCCAGTTCCCAGGTCTGAGGTGTTTCCTGCACATCCGAGGTTTTTGATCCCTATCCGAGGTTTTCCGGCTGTGACCGAGGTTTTCCGTCTGTAACCGAGGTTTCTGGCGCAGGTACGACTCCCTATCACCCTCGGTTCAAACTCCCAACACCCCTGACATGTTCCCTGCACTCTCCATTCCTGCCCGATGTTTTCCAGAGGTGACCAACATTTCGACCCTGTCAGCCTGGACTGTCCGAGCCCCACCAAGGTTTCTGAGGCCTGGACTCCCCACCTGGGCTCGGCTATCACATTACCCAGGACACAAGGTATCACCACATGCATCAGCGCATCAGCAGGAACTGCAACAGAACGATTCCTGGAACGGACATGAGCTTGTTTCGTTTGTTACAGTGGACCCTACCTACCAAGTTCAACTTATCCCAGCAACTGCTGGAAAAGCCAAGTGTCACTTGGCCGACAATTGCCGGGGCAAAAATAATACTTTCCCCTGCAATTGCTGAAAAGCACGGTTTACTTGGACCCAGCAATTGCTGGGATGGCCAGTGGTGGAGCAGGCCCTGGGCTGGCTGGATACGGCTGGGCTGGCTGGGCTGGCTTACATTGGTTACAATTAAATTCTTAAAATGATGTGCAAAGTTTAATTGTAGTTAAGTCTAATATATGTATGCAGAAGTTTTATGGGAGTGATCAAATGGACTAACATCTCCGTTGACTTCGGGCACACCCGTAACATTAGGCACATTATCCCGGAGTGCCTGTCAGTATTCTTCAACCTCTTGATGGACTTCAGGTGACATTTCGCTCAGACTCCTCTTCGCGAATTGATTTCTGAATGCAATGCTGACGGGAGGAATGGGGTTTGCTTTCTCCTTTTCAGTTGTTCTATTTGACATCACGAAGTCCGTCCACTCCTGTGTGATCAATGGTCGTAACATGTCCTTGAACAGGGACATGTATGCCTGAGTGGCTGGCAGCAGTTTCGCTTTCTTCTGTACTGATAATGACAGTATAACACATGCCTTCCCTGATGCGGAATCCCGCGTACTGTTGTTGAAATATTCACGGGTGCGCTACAAAGAATAAACAGTGTTAATTGTTAATTTGGGGCATCACCACTGTGCTGGTTCTCATACCTGCTGATACAGAGCCATGCACTCTCCCTTCCTGTCCCCTTGGTCCACACCCTCCGTGATTTGCTCTTCCGTCAACGGCTTCAGTGGGAATAGCCCGAACAAAAGCTGCCATGTAGGCTCCCAAAAGCCTTCCCACTTTTTTCCTGGAGTGCGCTTGCACAACCTATATGCAGGCAATAGCTTTTTGAGCTCGGCTTTTTGCTCTGGGGAGAATGTACCACGTTGGACTACAACCTTCTGGATTCTTCGTTTCCTCGGGGCCTTGAGTTTCCCAATTGTCGTCTTGTTAGTTCTTGCCATAATGAGGTGAGTCAGGAGGTTTGCCAGCAAATGGATAGACAATTTTCAACTTACAAGCTTTGGCCTATATTATTTTAGTCCAACCATGCAGCCACACTTGGCTCAATTGGGCATCATTCATTATTCTTGCTTCTGTTCCTCTTTGTTCTTCACTTCAATAGTATCTGATGTTTACACAATGAAGCTCAGTATGTTTTTGGATAATGATGGGTGTTGAATACTTCACTGACGACAATTCATCCATCAGACCGGCCTTTGGGTCAATTACGGGCTTACCCTGGTACATCGTCCAGTGAAGATGATTTGTATGATTAAGGTATGGTCTTTCATTCTCTGGCCGCTATTCATGATGCTAACATATATTGCAGCAGAAATTGAACATCCAGCCAGAATTGATGATGCAGGCTTGAATCCAGTTGACAATGGTTCACCTCCCCACCAGGCAACAACCCATCAAACCAATGATGGGAATGTTCACATTTCGATTTCAATACCTGCTAGCATTGCGGTGATTTCTGATCTCAATATATTGCTGAGCCCTTGTTCAGCGTGTATTGTGCCTGCTTTCCAGCCAAACCCATGGAGACAAGTCCCACCACCTGCACCACCTGATCTACGGTCGAGGCGAGACATATCAAAGAGGCTCACCCGACAAACCTGCAACTCTGGGTGTGCAAGTAAGTCCTCAGACTTACATACATATTAACAAAATCTAATTATGCATTCTACAAATAAGACCGCTATGACCAGTTTCTACCTGTCATCCAAATATGGTGCCACCTCAAGATGCTCAAACGAGCAGGTTGCACCCACAATCCTCTTGGCATCAAGAGCATGTTTGATGGCGAGTGCACCGTCGAGTGCCCTGCCTGTCCCATCCCGGCAAAAACCTTCCCTTAACATGGGATGATGCTGCTCCAGGTATTCGGTATGTTTCTCCCGCCTTAAATTGGTTGACACTACTGAAACTAATAAGTTTGTAGGTGGATATACTGCCTTATATTAACCATTGACGCCAACTTTCGCCTCAAACTCAAAGAGAAAGGATACTCGGCGGATCCAGCTCTCGGAAACAGGTGTCGCATTGGGTACCACACAAAGATTTTAATGCATGTGGCCGCATATGGAGCTGTTGTTGAGGTTTGTGGTTAGATAGGGCCTGAAGTTTCACCCTATGTTAACTGACAATATTTCATACAATTCAGTCGGATTTCTCAGTACTATTCTCAATAGCCGGACCAAAATTATGCTGAGCAGCACAGGCCAGCTGGAGCTGGCCAGGTCAAAGTGGGTCAGAACAGTGCTGCCTGGCCAGACATAAGTTATACAGTTTTATATGGGCCGGTGCAACACTACCGGTCAGTGCAACACTTTTGCACAAGTCCCACTACTCGCAGTTTTAACGCTAGCTTGCCAATTTTGGCTCCATGTTCAAAATACAATCTTCAAGATTCTGCCTATGTAATTTTGAGTCCTACACCTCCAGGTTTAAGAGTATAGATTAGGTTTTCCGGAGTGAACATTTCCTAATTAGGCTTTCCCGTAGAATACCGGTCACTACAACAGCGTAATCCTCTCATAGCTCAATCATTATCAACTTTTTCCCTCTCAAATGTCAGATCTCATATCTTTATCTAAAATGTAAACTTTCTGTCTCCTCAGAATTGAGCCATGGCCAGTCTGAAGATGACAAACAGCTGTTTATGATTTGGGTGTTTCACCGGACGGTATAAAACTGTATATAATACATACAGTATAGTACTGACTGACCATATAATTTGAATTGCACTAGGTTCAGTATGGTGTAGGCTGGCCAGAGGGAGGACCTTTGGGACAGGTTTAGCATGGTGCCTGCAGGCCAGGTGGAAACAGGTGCAGCATGGTGCTTGCTGGCCAGAAAGCAGAGGGGAAAACAGGTTCAGCATGGCAGTAGCTGGCCAGGAGGTAGATGGGGGATAAGGGTCAGTGTGGCATGGGCTGGCCAGAGGGTAGTATCCAAATTGGTTCAGCACTGCGCAGGCTGGCCAGGGGCAGATGCGGAAACCAGCTCAGTGTGGCATGGGCTGGCCAGAGGGTACTATTCAAATCGGTTCAGCACCGCGTGGGCTGGCCAGACCAAGACCTGGTGAGACACTTGAGAACCACACTGGCTGGCCAGACAACATCATAGATGAGTAGCCCTACCCTAAAAACATCCTTATTGGGCACCCTCACCCCTGATGGTGCCTGGATTCCCACGGTACGGCCCAATTAGAGCTTATATCTACCCCAATACTGCATGGATAAGGGTGATGTAAGGCTCATTTTATAGGGGCTCTATAGCAGGATTCAGATCAAAAGAGCCTCTTTCATTATCACACCTGTGGTACCTTCACAAAAACAATTTAACAGAAATGCACCATGCTTTCCCGTAATGCAATCTACCCTACCGTGGGAAAAATATCCTAATGTTCCAGATGATTAGAGAACCATTCTAGAAGTATTGTACAAGAACAATGATCCAGATCGGCCAAGAACTCAGCCCGATATAACAAGAATGAACAAATTTCAGACCATAAATACTTGCTTGCTCAAAGTGAGCTGAGTCTACTCTGATAATTTACAGACAAAACATGGCAAGTATGAAATAGTACTGTGAGTCAGGTATTTAAGACCATATTTCCTGCACTTTAATTTTGATTGTCTTTGTACATGACTTTACTACCATCTGCATACTATCTTTATGTTGTATCTTCTTTGCAATGAATTTAGAACTGATTTATAGTCTGAAATCTGGCTGTTCTTAGTTTCTTCATGACATGCAGGAAGTATGGTCTTGAATAACTAACTCATAGTGCAGGACATATGGCCTTATTTGACTGACTCGCAGTACTATTTCATACTTGCCATGTTTTGTCTGTAAATTATCAGTGTAGAGTCAGCTGGCTTTGAACATGCAAGTATTTATGGTCTGAAAATTGGTCATTCTTGTTATATCAAGCTGATTTCTGGGCCGATCTTGATTATTGTTCCTGTCTAGTACTTCTAGAATGGTTCTCTAATCATCTGGGACATTAGGATATTTTTCCCACGGTAGGGTAGACTGCATATAAGAAAGCATGGCGTGTTTCGGTTAAATTGTTTTTGTGAAGGTGCCACAGGTGTGGGAATGAAAGAGGCTCTTTTGATCTGAATCCTGCTATAGAGCCCCTATAAAACGAGCCTTACATCACCCTTATCCATGCAGTATTGGGGTAGATATAAGCTTATCAGTGCTTTTGCAACCATTTGATCAATGGCTGATATTTTGTGATCCGGAGGCGTTCTGTCAGATCAGAGACCAGATCTGGAACCGTCTTGAAAAATGTGTCAAGATGACCCTCTGATCATAATTGTTGGTGCATAATTTATATTGGCCGGCCTAATCACACACCGGAATGGCTGTAGCGCACCCCACAGTGATTGCAGATAAAAATGAGTTGGAGATTCAGAATCCCCTGAAAATTTCGCTTCAGGTGATGCCATAAAGAATTTCCCGCCCACCGGAATTGCCAATATTGGTTGCTGCGGGCAACCAGGCGCAAAATGGATTCCAGATTCAGATTCTACGGCAAATTCTGCTTCTGGTGAGGTATAACACGTCCTATTTTGTAGCTGTAAATAATTTACCACCTACCGGCATCGCCAATATTGGTTGCTATGGGCAACCAGGCCCAAAACAGATTCCAGATTCGGATTCTACGGAAAATTCCGCTTCTGGTGAAGTAGCATACATCATGTTTCGAGCAAATTAATATTTTTATACAAGTGAACAGACCAATCAGGCGATAGTGTGGGAATCAAGGCACTGTCAGGGGTGAGGGTGCCAAATAAGGATGTTTTTAGGGTAGGGCTACTGACCTATTATATCATCTGGCCAGCCAGTGTGGTTCTAAATTGCTTCCCCAGGTACAGCCTGGCCAGCCTGCACTGTGCTGACCCTGTTTTGGAATCTCACTCTGGCCAGCCAGAACCACACTGATCCTGTATAGTATTCTACCCTTTGGCCAGCCCATGCTGTGCTGAACCCTTTTTAGTTGCTGCCCTCTGGCCAGCCCGTGCCACACTGAGTCTGTTTCCCTAGCTACCTCCTGGCCAGCCATTGCCACACTGAACTTGTTTCTCTGTCTACTTTCTGGCCAGCTAGTACTGTATTGGGCCTGTTTCCATCTACTACCCTTTGGCCAGCCTGTGCTATGCTGGGCCGTTTTGAGTTGCTGCCCTCTGGCCAGCCCACACCACACTGAATCTATTTTCCCCTCTACTTTCTGGCCAGCCAGTACCATGCTGTGCCTGTTTCCACTTGGCCAGCAAGTACCATGCTACACCTGTCCCAAAGTCTTCCCTCTGGCCGGCCTACACCACTCTGAACCTAGTACAATTCAAAATGTATAGTCAGTCAGTACTATACTGTATATATCATATATAAAGCAAAGACCAATTTATGTCTGGCCAGTAGCACTGTTCTCACCCCTTTTTGACCTGGCCAGCTCCGGCTGGCCTGTGCTGCTCAGCAGAATTTCAGTCCGGCTGTCGAGAACAGTTCTGAGGAATCCAACTGAATTGTGTGCTGAAACCCAAGTCAGCCACCCATCTTGGTGGCCGAAACCTAACATTTGGAAGGGTAGCGGGCTCGATGTTGGGTATTGGTCCCCAACATGTGAAGTGTGGTATCAGAAACGGCTCCAGGCAATTCACGACGGCACAGCAACCCTAAGGACTGCCACACAATGGAGAAGCACATTGCTATTTTACAAAAAACACTGTGATTCATGACAGCCATTTGCGAACAATCCGCAAAAGCAATCAGAGGGACCACCTCGATCTGACCTTACAATGAATCTACATATGTTGTATCTTGTGTGTATATACAAATGTGATCATGAAATCAATTCTCGATTTCCTTCATATTTTCCAACTGCGTTTGATGATATTAGTGGAAAAATTCAGGCAAATTGCCCGTTTGGTACACAGGGAATGGCATGCGGTGCAGAGAAATGCAGGTCACTGCGAGAAGGATGACTTGGGCGACAACATAGGCTGTGCCGGTGAGAACCATCATTATGATCATGATGTGAAGTTGCCATTCATCATTGCCGAGTAATATAGGAATTACAGTCAGCAAGTACCCCAACACAGGTGCCGTTGGTACCACAGTGATGGCAATTGCTGCACCGTGCCAGAGCACCCGCTCTGCCTCGGTGGCCGGAGTGTTGCTGCTGGATGCAAGCCAATGGATCAGGCCGAATGTCACAATAAACGGTATTCCAGCGGCGGATGCTAGAAAATAAGCAGGTTCGGGAGCACTGGGCGGTGGTTCATCAAGCTGTGGCATGACAAATATATTGTCTGGATCTCCGGACCAGAATGTGGGCACTCCTCGAAGGTGACACAGCGTGTAAAGTGACTCTTGGTTGCCGAAGATATATGTGTAGGTGACCTGCCACACATTGCGCGCCGGAGAGATAGTGGAGCACTAGTGGCATGTTCACTCACTGATTCAACTGATTCGATTGGCACACACATTGGTTCATCGAGGGCCATCAGCTTGTACCACCAAGGGATGAAGGTGAAAATCACAATGGAGGCATGCACAAATGCCATGACCTCGAGATTCGCCAAAGGCAATCCTTCGACGAGCCGCCGCACACATTTGAGCAGAAATACGCTAAGCTCAAAGGCGGCGAAGCTTTGGCCCAAATATGTGGTTTTGCTGAGACCTTCAATCGTCTCCTTTCTGGGGAGGAGTATCCGGCTGTTTGTGATGAGCATGATGGTGGTGTCGACATCAAGTGGAAACATGGGTGTTCCATCTGCTGTGCACACCACCCATGAGAATATAAAAGCATGTAATATGGTGTATTCTTCAAATGACTTATTCAATACACGTGTCAGCTATTTATCACTCACACACTTACTCTTGTCAGCTATTTATGACTCTCACACTTACTCTTGTCAACTGCCGTGAAGAAGCGTGTACGGTTCCGCCCTGCATCCATGCCCCGATTAGATGGATTTCAATGTGGGCTCAATTGTGACTTACATGGGGGAGGGGTTTCGGGATCATCTCCATGAGCAGCCCATTCACTGTGTGCTGATGCTCTTGCAGCCTTGAGGCGGTCGCGCGCACGAAGCACCACAATAAAGTTCCTCAAAGCCCATATGAAAATCCAGTCAGGAAACATGAGCACCACAAGAAAGACCTTTGCCGCTCTATACACCTTCCAATACCAGGGGAGCATGGGCCAAGGTACATTCATGTGGACAGATAGGTAATTGGCTGCAATCAAGGCAGTGACCGCCGGCTGGATGATCTGCGTAAATGTGCGGCACATGTTGATATCTGTGCATGCCGTGGGCGAAAACACTGAGGGAAAGACTTGAAATTATCCTACAATGGCAGACACGATCGGGTTGATCATAGTGGTCGTGATTGATGATGATATTATCACATAGCCTTGTTCAATGTCGACAGAGTTATGACACCCTTTCCCGGCAGTTGAATATCATAATGCACAGCCACGTCAAAACTCAAACACCACCAACATCCATCAGCCATATCACAGGTCATTTTATTATGACGACTGCACACGGTCCCGTTTGCCACTCGCCAAACCTCCTGCATCCTCTCAGCATCCCGGACGAATCATAATGATTGACACTTCACTCCACTTTCTTTCTGGACAATTCATGGTCTAAACAATCTATGTACACCACATGCCATATGTACACCTCGCGCTCCACCAAACTCCCGCATCCTCTCAGCATCCCAGAGAAATTATTATGATTACCATGTGATGATATACACTGTGTTCAATCCACGAAAGTCTTACTACAGTACAACATCGACTCGCTCTAACTTCACCTGGCTGTCGACTCTAAACCTCCAATTCGATCCACGAAAAGTGTAAGCGTTCTTTCGCTTCAGCTCCTCTGGCCTTGCAACTAATATTCACTCTTAGTACTACCTACTTAACTCGGATCCACAATGCCTACATCCATGTTCGACGCAGTCGTGCACTTGGCATTTGCAGTGAAACACACCATCGCGCTTATCAAGGTAATGTATTCATCAACACCTCTGCCAGTCCTATAATACTCAAGATTTAACTGCAGGAATTGATCATTACTGTGTGGCAGGGCACCACCCGCACCGCCAGGCTCAGCCAAACAAGTGTGCCCACTGCGACCGCCCCCTGAGCCAGCCACCTGTCTGAGACCCGGATTTGATTTGACGCTGTGTTAAACGCAAGTGAGGACAAGGCAGTGGGGGTGGGTGTTAGCACAATACTAGTGTAGTGAATAGTTGAGATGATGAGTGTGTAGGAAGGAGTTAACAATAGTGATGGTAGTGGACTTGGTGGTGGCGAGGTTCTGTTTATTTCCCGACACATTCCAGTGGACCTGGCCTACTAAATCAATTAAAACCCAGCTACTGCCAGTTATATGAAATGGAAAAAATGCAGCTATTTTTTCGCACCTGGTTGCTGCACATATAATCGTTTTCTTGCAGCACTTGCTGTGATGCACAATCAATTAAGCCTTGCTGTTGCCGTGTGCCACAAATATGGCTGGCAGGCCCGGGAATGGCCCCGGGCTGGCCTGGTGGGTGCCCGGGGCTGGATGGCGGGGCCAGGGGCTGGCCTAAAATGGACATAGGTGGCTGGTAAAATGGGATTGCTACTGGCTCTCTATTGATCCCGGGGCAGGCAGTGGATATGGGTGGGCCCTATATTGGGACATCCTTATTTGGTATGCTCGTGCTTGGGGTTGGCACGGTTCCCACGGTATGGCCCAATTAGTGCATTCACGGGCTTTCGTACAAATATTTTGGGGCTCCAATTGGGGGGTATCCTATATCACCGGGATCAGAATTTTCCGTAGAATCCGAATTGGGAACATGTTTTTGCATTGGATGCCTGTAGCAATGGGTACAGGCAATTCTGGTGGCTGATAAAAATATAAATCCACGTACCCCATCTTGTTATACCTCACCGGAAGCGGAATTTTGAGGAGGGTCTGAATCTGAGACCCATTTTTTGATTGGGCCAGTGGGTGAGCAGATATGGGTATTCCGGTGGTGGCACCGAATGCCTAATTTGAAATTGGGTTATATGGGTACATATCATACCTCACCAGAACCGGAATTTTCAGGAGAGTCCAAATCTGAAACTGGCTAGGTAAGCAGATATGGCCATTCCGGTGGTGCCACCAGATATCAAATTCAAAATGGGGTGGTACAGGGATTATCAGGGGTCATCAGGGAGCATTGTTCAAGGCGAGTTCAGATTCTTCCACCAATCACAATTTGAGCAGTTGGATCAAGAGATGTCCGCAATTAATCAAATTACCGATAAATCACTGATAAGGCCAGATATCAGTCAATTCCTGATAGATAATGGTCATCCAGGGCTCAAATTCAAGCTAATATCATCCTTTATTCAGATCAGCATAGCCCCTGCAACTCTCACCTCCATGATACATAGGTAGCATCCATTCACTGCCAGATGTGATCAGCCATTATCGGGGGCCTTCCAACCTTCAAGAATATGCTCAGGAGCTTTCAGAGGGCTCCCGTACCATTATATAGCATTGTGCAACAGATCACTTATGACTATCCACAGAGAAAATGCTGGTACAGCAAAATACCACCGTATTTGATATTGGAGGCTGTTCACATCCACCAATGCGCTCGAAGGCTCAAATTCCATTCAAGGATAACCATAAATATAAGTGGAAAAAAGATTGAAGATGATCAGTCAGGTACTCAGCTCAAGACAGCTGAAACAGCCGTTGAAGAATGAACCAAGTCCAGGACTGTGTGCACAGCTGAAAGTTTGATGCTTTCTGGAGTATTTTGGATACCACAGACTGACCTCTCTACTAAACATGAAAACCTTTTCAGGTATGCGGTCCTGAGGTATAAGAGAGTACTATTTCATGGCCCTGAACATGATCTGGTCACAGATACTACCTCAGGAGTGGTATTTCTGCAAATTCCCGATATTTGATGGTAAGCACTGAGTTCTGGTCGGTTTCAAATAATTCTTTGTTTTCTCAGCACGTGGGATATATACCTACTCACAAGAGGGATGGGTGCATTGAATATTATCTCTATTAGGATGGAATACTCAACACTGCTCTCACAAGTGCTAGATGATGTGGTATTGTCACATTGATGTGATACTTGCGGGGGCTAGGCTGATCCAAATAAAGGCTGATAATAGCTTCAATTTGAGCTCTGGCCACCCTTATCCATCAAGAATTGACGGATATCTAGGCTTATCAGTGATTTACTAGTAATTTGATCAATTGCTGATATCTTGTGATTGGACCGCTCAAATTGTGATCGGTGGCCAGATCTGAACTTGCCTTAAAAAATCCTCCCTGATGACCCCTGATAGTCCCCGTTGTAGAGCCTGGAGTTGTTCCAGGCCCCGCACAGCAAATATCCGATGTACTGGGCGTCAGCCGGCGCACTCCCGCGTAACCCGAGGATCATGTCCGCGGCCGAGACCCCCCGCATTCCGAGTTCCCGACCGACATCCGAGCCCGCCGCATCCCGAGTTTCCCATCCACTTCCGCATCCGCCGCATTTTGAGCTTCCTATCTACCTCCGCATCCGCCGCATTTTGAGTTCCCTATCCACATCAGTTTCCGCCATATCCCGAGTCCCTTCCACTCTCATATCCACCGCACGAAAAACCCGCACCATATCTACAGTACCGCCGGCACAATACGCAATCCCATCAACACGTGCCGCCATCACCGCCGACACAACGACACGCAACAACTACTCCATCAGCACGTGCCGGGCTAAGGAATACCGCCTGACCACAACACGCCCCCGGCTCAGGGTTCAACCGACACGGCAGCTCGGCACGCAGCCGTCTCGCGCTACCGTCTACGGCCCGCATCACGGTCACGCCGCAACACGCGGCTACATTGCACTTGCGTCGCAAACATGACTCGGCGGGATCTCCGGCCCCCCGGCACGACCCAATAACGCACGGATGGGACAGCTTAGTGGTAGACAGTGTAGCACGGTATAAAACCAGCCCGTAGTAGATCTCGAATAAGCAGCTTGATTTCCCCCTTCGTTTCCTGTCCGCATCTCTTTCCCTTCCGGTTTCCTCTCTCTTTTCATCTGCCGAGTCGCCTCGGGACTCCGGATTTACCTCGATACTTACACATTCCATACTTCCTACATAGCGAATCCTTTCCCGAACACTTTCCGAACCCATCCGCACACCGTCCCTCCCGTCCCGTAGAATATTAGTCTCCTCCGTTTCCCGAGCGTCCCCGGAGCCCGTAGTACCGCACCGCTGACTTCCGGGTTTCGCCGGTTCAACGCGGATCGTCTCGCCCGTGCAGCTCGGCTCCACCTCAAACCCCCTCGGACGAACACTGGAACTGTCGGTTGGAGGTCTCCTCTACCCACACGACCAACACCCCCCTGAAGCGCACGAGCCAGTCCCCCCATTGGACACAGCTGCCGGCCCTTCGGAGTACTTACATCTGGAGCCCACCGCGAGGGGTTCTTTTGTTGTTGGAGCCGAGCAGCTTCGCCGAGACCGCGCTTCGCACCGATCCGGACTCCGAGTCTCATCCGAGCAGAGGCCGAACCTCAGAGCCCCGCCTGATCCTCGACTTCCGACGAGCCGCGCACCCCGCAACTACGACGCTCCCTTCGGTACCAACCCATCATACTCACAGATCCCGCGCCCCGAGCACCACCGATACCCGTCCGACACCGAGATCCGCTACGGCATCGTCCCCGCATCCGAAACATCCACGCTTTCCTCCCCATCCGACCTCACCGAGTCCGCTCTTCCGTCACCCAGACCCGCTTCCCCGGTGGCACCTATCACACGTTATCAGTCTAAAATGGCCACTCCAATGCCCGCGAAAGGCCATTCCACAGCGCCTATGTGGGACGGCGATGTCGAGACACTCGCAGACTTCTTCGAGGACGTCAAAGACTTGGCGGATCACCACAAGGTATCCGACGCCGATACTATCACCCGCAACGCATGTCGCTACGCATCGAAAAAGGAGTCCGACACGTGGAAAATCCTTCCGGAGTACTCCGCCAAAGACTTCTCCGCGTTCGTCGCGAAAGTCATCTCGCTATATCCGGGCGCCTCGGCAGAACAGCTTCACACCCTCGGTGACCTTGACGCATACGTATCCAAACGCTCCGAGACAGCCATCGCCAACATCTCCGAGCTCGGACTGTACTATCGCGAATACATGAAGATCACCGCGTTCCTCATCACGGAAAAACGGATTGGCGAAGGCGAGCGCGACCGGTACTTCATCAAAGGCTTCGAGCGAGACCTACACCGACTAGTCAAAACCCGGTACAACACCGCGGAGCCCACTCACAAGCCAACCGATGACTATGAATACACCAAAGTCCGGGATACCTGCGAGTTTGTCCTTTCCGAGGCCGAGGCCGACTCCCCTGCCGCGCATTTCGGTTCTGCATCCGCACCCGCCACGGTCAAAGCCGAGCCTACGCATCTAGCGGTCAAAACGGAGGTCGACCTCGTAGCAATCATCCGAGACCTACAGTCGCAGATGGCGCTCATGACGCAACAACAGACATACCAACCGCAGCAGCCGCAACCAACACAGTCGCAGTCAAATTGGCCTCCGAGACAACCTTGGGCCGCCGCCATGGCAGTACCGGGTCCCGTCACCGGCTCAAACGCAACCCCGCTCGCTGCGCCGCTCGGATACGCACCACGCCTGCCGCTGACATGCATCTTCTGCGGTAAACCCGGTGAATACGTCAAGGAGTGTCCGATCACAGAGGAATACGTGCAGGCCGGGAAGGCAGTCCGCAATCCCGCCGCCAACTACCGTCTCGAGTTGCCGAACGGCCAGCCGATGCCGTACGTCAAGGACGGCACGATGAAGGACCAAATGGACAAATTCTATGCCACCTACCCAGCAGCGCCTCCCGCCGCAGCCTGCACCAATGCCGTATTCGAGCAAGAACGTCCGCCGCACACTTCTAACATGATCTCTGTCTCGTTGGCCCCCCCCGTTTCGACGGTCTACAACGAGCAGGATCTTCTGGCTATACTCCAGAGCATTAACCACGTCGCCTGCACCGACTCTGAGAACCCGGTTGCCGCGATCTTCGAAGCAGCTGCCGAGAAGTCTAAGCGAAAGGCGCACTTCACCGACGATCCACCCGCAGCACCACGCCAGACTACCGCACGACCCGCGAACCTTCCGGCGAGACAGCCAAAAGCTACCCAACCATCCGTCGCTTCGGTACCAATCCCGGCCCCGCAGTATCAGTTTCGGGCCCCTATCGAGGAACAACGGGTGTTAAAAGAAGTCGTCGATCGGGTTTTGATGCGCCTATCACGGTCACACAGCGGGAACTACTCGCACTAGCTCCGGACATGCGGAAAGCCTACAAGGAAGCAACTACCACACGCAAGCTGCCCATCGTTACCACCGCGGTTGGCACGCCTCGCTCCCATGCCTTCATCGAGGAACTCGACAACGAAAACAGCCCAATCGTATCGGCGAATCTATCCGAAGCATGCGTCTTTTCCGTAGGCGGGCAGGCCGGCGGAACGCCGTTCTTCCGGTGCAGGATCGAAGGGTGCGATGAGATGCACCCCTACCCGACCGCTCCAGTTTCCGAGGCCATCCGCGCCATCTACCCGGTGTTCAACAAGACCCATGTTATCGAGTCGCTTCTCGACTCGGGCTCGGAGGTCACCTGCATGCGGCGCTCGATCTGGGAGAAGCTCGGCGTACCCGTTGCCGAGAGCGGGAAGATGACACTAACATTGGCGGACACTCACGCATCCCCGTTGATCGGTATCGTCCGCAACCTCCTTCTCACGGTCGGCGGCGTCGATTCATATCATCAAATCATCGTCATGGAACACACTAGCTACGACATTCTCCTGGGAAGACCTTTCATTAAGCACCTCAAATGCCTCAATTCCGAGATCGCAGACGGAAGCCACCACGTCTCGATAGCGGACCCGATCAACGGCGAACGCACAACAATTCCGACTGCCGCACGCAAGTGGACCGCACCGGTCGGTCCGGGTTTTTGAGCACCGCGGAACGTGCCCTATTGACGGGCGCCATCGAGAGTAGTACCTGTGCGTATCCGTTATACCCCGCTCTCATTCATGAACATACTTCCGTTATATCATCGACTCCCGCGTCCGCTTCCGTTTCGAGTCCACTCCCTCACGTAATTCACCCCTCCATTCATTCCGAACATTTTAATACCGATCCCGTACATACCGCTGACCCGCACTTTTCATTCTCTACCCCGGACAATACTTACATACGTTCCATACCGAAATCCAATCCCGTTACCGAGTCACATCCGAGCACCGCCGCACCCACCCTATCCGCAGCCGATGCCGAGTTCCGCACCGCCTGCAACGGCGCTCCTGTCTACGTCATCAACGTCGAACGCGAAGGCAATTCACCACTTCAGTTCTTCATCCGAGATCCCGATCAACACCTAGCCTCTGCCGGCCGGCGCCGGTACCACTGCGACACCACCGACGCCACTACCGAAGCCTACTCCGGCAAAACCAGGCAAGAAGAAGAAGGTTTACAAACTGGTCGCCAAACGCACCCGGCCAGTTCCCGGTACAACCCCTGATGAGTTCCGCATCGTTCGCAATTTCCTCGATGACCCACTCGATACTTTGCCACAGCTACCCGATAACCCGCCCGCCTTCGTTCCCGGCACGCGATACACATCGAAACGGAAAGCCGAACTCAATCTCAACCCAAACCTATTCATGTGGCCGGAAGAAGAACGCCCAGCTCACGAGGTGGTCCGTATCAACGAGATGTCGCTAGCCTGGGACGAAAGCGAGAAAGGCCGGTTCCGCGAAGACATGTTCCCTCCGATCCGAGTCCCGACCATCGAACACGTCCCGTGGAACACTCCCAACCTCCGCATCCCGACCGGTAACTTCGAGGCGGTACTCAAAATCATCCAGGACAAAGTCGCAAGTGGCGCCTACGAACCATCAAACTCATTGTACCGTTCCCGGTGGTTTACCGTCGTGAAGAAAGATGGGGAGTCTCTCCGGATCGTGCACGACCTACAGCCTCTCAACGCCATCGTCATCAAGGACGCATCCGTACCACCGCATACCGACGCACTCGCCGAAAGCTACGGCGCCCGCGGGTGCTACGCCGGGCTTGACCTTTTTGTCGCATTCGATCAGCGCGCGCTCGACACCCGGTCCCGAGATCTCATGACTTTCCAAACGCCCGCTCCTGGTGATATAGGATACATTCTATTTGGAAGTGAAAAATATTTGTACGAAAGCCCGTGAACGGACTAATTGGGCCGTACCGTGGGAACTGGGCCATCCCCAGGCACGGCAATGCCCAATAAGGACATCCCAATGCAGGGCCCACCCATATCCGCTGCCAGCCCCGGGATCAATTGGGAGCCAGCAGCAATCCCATTTTTTCAGCCACCCGCATCCATTTTGGGCCAGCCACCCGGGCCAGCCCCCCAGCCCCGGGCACCTGCCAGGCCAGCCCCGGGCCAGCCCCCACCCATATTGTGGCATACAGGTGGTGCTACATATAATTAATAATGTGTACAGTAGTAGCTGCATGAAATAGATATTATGTCCAGCAGCCAGGTGCAAAATAATTAATTATGACCCTCAGCTACAGCTGCATTTTTTCCATATAGGGTAACTAGCTGTAGCTGGGTAATTATTAATTTAAGCAGCCAGGTCCACTGGAAAATGCAAGTCATCACGGACTGGCCGGACTGCACATCCCTTTCCGACGTCTGCGCCTTCCTCGGCACCCTCGGTCTCTTCCGCGTCTTCATCCGGGACTTCGCCAAAATAGCCCGGCCACTCGTACTCCTTACCCGCAAGAACAACATCTTCGAATTCAACCAGACACATCGTGATTCGATGAACGAGCTCAAAGCAGCAGCAGCCGCCGCTCCCGCACTCCGGCCACTCGACTACTTATCCGACCGTCCGGTAATTCTCGGCATTGACTCCTCCAAGTACGCAGTCGGTTACTTCCTCGCACAGGAGGACACCGACGGGCGGAGATGGTACAACCGGTTCGGCGCAATTACCTGGAACCAACGCGAGTCGAACTACTCACAACCGAAGATCGAGCTCTACGGACTCTTCCGCGCACTAAGGGATATGCGGATATACATCGTCGGTGCCCGGCACTTACAGGTCGATTCGGACACAAAATACATCAAAAGAATGCTATCAAATCCCGACGTTCAGCCTAACGCAACAATCAACCGATGGATTGCCGGTATCTTGCTATTCGACTTCAAGCTCGTTCACGTCCCCACAACACAGCACACAGTAGCCGACGGACTATCGCGACGCCCGCCGGCACCGACGGACCCGTCTGACCCATCGGATCACGAAGAATGGATCAATATTGCCAACCAGTTTTCCGTGTTCTGCCGACGCCCGCGACCAGCGCCTCTCGCATGCATGGCGTACAACACCCGATCGAAAGCCATGGCTGCGCCCAAGGTACCCACCGAGCCCCCTGAGCCTGACGGCGATTCCGACTACGACGGCCGCGACGATGTATCCGAATCCGAGGAACCTCCGACTCCCGAGGCGGTAATCTGTGCACCCCCGATCGACTTGCCGGTCTCGGAAAAGACGCGCGCCGCCGACGTACAGGTCCAGCTAGTGGAACGCTTCTTAGCAGACCTTAACCGACCACCGGACATGTCAGACGTCAAGTTCCGACGCTTCGTCAAATGGGTGTCGGAATTCTTCCTCCGTGACGGCCGGCTATGGCGCCGGGCCACCAACGACGAACACAAACTGGTAATACCTTCCGATCGACGTGCCGCGTTCATCATACAGGCGCACGACGAGCTCGGGCACAAGGGTGTTTTTACCGTACGGCTCCGGCTTTTTCAACGGTTCTGGTGGCCATCCCTCGACGCCGACGTCCAGTGGTTCATACGCTCTTGTCACGAGTGTCAGACCCGTAACCCGCGCAAGTTCTTTATTCCACCGACTATCGCCCTGCCCGCGCCGCTCTTCCGGAAGGCATATCTTGATACGTTCCTCATGCCGCTGACATCCGGTTACAAGATGGTTGTTCAGGCCCGCTGCTCGCTCATCGCTTGGCCAGAGTTCCGCATGCTCCAGCGGGAAACCGGCAAAACTATCGGCGACTTCATCTTTGAACAGATCCTGTGCCGGTGGGGCGCTCTCGAAGAAATTGTTACAGACGACGGTGGACCTTTCCTCGTCGCACTCGCCTACCTCGCAAAGCGCTATGGTATCAACCACATCCGGATATCGCCATACAATAAGCAAGCAAACGGCATCGCAGAGCGCAGTCACCGAAGCGTCCGGGACGCCTTAGTTAAGACATCGGCCGACACCGGGTTCGGATGGCCGAAGGTTATACACGCGATCTTCTGGGCCGAGCGGGCGACGATCACCAAGTCCACCGGCATGTCGCCATTCTATGCGGCCCATGGAGTCGAAGCCCTGCTTCCGTTTGACCTCGCCGAAGCGACCTACCTGGCACCACGGCTCGACGCGCAGATACCAACGTCGGAACTCCTCGCCATCCGCACCCGGCAGTTGCTCAAACGCGACGAGGACCTTGCGAAGATAGCGGACCGGGTGTTAGCAGCCCGACAACGCTCTGCCGCACAGTTTATCAAAGAGCATAAAAACTCCATCCGCACTTTCAACTTCGCCCCCGGCGACCTTGTACTAGTGCGCAACAGCTCCATCGAAACATCGCTCAACACTAAGACACTCCCGCGCTACACCGGTCCCATGGTCGTTGTCCAGCGTTACCCTCGTGGATCGTACCAGTTGGCGGAAATTGACGGCGCGGTCTCCCGACTTCGTTACACGGCATTTCAGGTTATCCCTTACTACTCACGGACACATCTTTTGATACCTATGGACGATTTCGTACTCACCCCGGATCTCACAGCCGATATGATGTTAGGCGGTGACGACGAAGCTTTAGATGGGATGAACGACGACGACGACGAGCCGCAAGGCTCGGACTCTGACTCCGGCCCTGCTTAGCGCACCCATGCTGACGGCTTTACATATATTTTACCTTACCACATAACCCGGACATCACCGACAAAATCCCCTCGGACAGCGATAGTACTTAGTTTCTTTTTTTTCGGACTTTCGTTTTCGCGGCTGTATATACCGACCCTTCCGCACTTTTTACCGGACCTCTCTTCAATCACTTTTTCCTATGTCACCCGCACCACACGCACCCACCGCTATACCTTCGCTTTTTTTTTTCCCCGAACCACATACAGCAACCCGCGCATTTTACCGATCATACTGACATCTTTATTTTTACAGCTAAAAACATTCACCGCGCTATAGTATCATACATCCCTCAGCGACCGACGTCCCACCGGCATTCCGGACCCGCACTACCCAATTCCCGACGGCCTACACCGACCCATCTCCCGGGGGCTTAGCCACCGTCTGCTCCGCCGGCACGATGTCCATCGCGTTCCCCGGCCCTCCGCCATCCGGTTCCTCGGTCCTCTCGCGTTCGACGGAGTTCCGGTCACACCCAGGAGATACACCGCCAGAGAAGACATTGTCCGGGTTTTCGCCGAGTTCCACCCCGGTGATGGCCCGGTAGTCGCGCCGCACTCGCTCGTAGTACCCCTCATTTCCCGCCTCACTCTGACGAGCCACCTCGGCATGGAAGCCAGTGACAGCCGTCAGCATGCTCGTGTTCGCGGTCTCCCGGAGGGCCTCGGTTATAGACTCGAGCTGGTGGTTGCCGCGATCAATGGCGTCGACGACTTGCAGATGGATCCGGGCGTTGACGTCCAGCCACTTGCCCCACAAATAGTCGTCGACATCCTCTAACCCCCGCGCCGGACTCGCGACGGGCCCGTACATGCGTTCGGTAAGCCCCGAGCCCGTGCCGAACTGCCGGGCAACGTCCATCCACGACTCATTGGTCCCCGCGTCTGCCGGATTTTGGCACTTCACCTTCTTTTCCCGGCACGCCATGCACGTCTTGCCCCGCCCACCAACTGCCACGCACGGAATGCCTTGCTGGGCGCATCACACGCACTTCACACCAGGTAGCAGCGGTTCCGCTTTCCGCGCTCGCTTTGTGCCGCCTCGGGATCCGGATCGACTGGTCTCCCGCTTGGACCCCTCCGGGCTCCTCTTCTGGCTACGCACGGTAGTAATGGACTGCTCGGGTTCATCGGGCGACGACGGAAGGCTCTGGGTGCGAGAGATGTAGAGCCTGGAGTTGTTCCAGGCCCCGCACAGCAAATATCCGATGTACTGGGCGTCAGCCGGCGCACTCCCGCGTAACCCGAGGATCATGTCCGCGGCCGAGACCCCCCGCATTCCGAGTTCCCGACCGACATCCGAGCCCGCCGCATCCCGAGTTTCCCATCCACTTCCGCATCCGCCGCATTTCGAGCTTCCTATCCACCTCCGCATCCGCCGCATTTCGAGCTTCCTATCCACCTCCGCATCCGCCGCATTTCGAGTTCCCTATCCACATCAGTATCCGCCATATCCCGAGTCCCTTCCACTCTCATATCCACCGCACGAAAAACCCGCACCATATCCACAGTACCGCCGGCACAATACGCAATCCCATCAACACGTGCCGCCATCACCGCCGACGCAACGACACGCAACAACTACTCCATCAGCACGTGCCGGGCTAAGGAATACCGCCTGACCACAACACGCCCCCGGCTCAGGGTTCAACCGACACGGCAGCTCGGCACGCAGCCGTCTCGCGCTACCGTCTGCGGCCCGCATCACGGTCACGCCGCAACACGCGGCTACATTGCACTCGCGTCGCAAACACGACTCGGCGGGATCTCCGGCCCCCCGGTACGACCCAATAACGCACGGATGGGACAGCTTAGTGGTAGACAGTGTAGCACGGTATAAAACCAGCCCGTAGTAGATCTCGAATAAGCAGCTTGATTTCCCCCTTCGTTTCCTGTCCGCATCTCTTTCCCTGGTGTCCGCATCTCTTCCCTTCCGGTGTCAGACTATGAAACTGTTCCATAGTCCGAACAAGGAAATTCACCCTCGTTAATGTATTGCCCTCTTTGATTACCGCCTAATCCTCGCAACCTGCCACCCATTCGATGTAACGAATAAAGTAAAGCTGACCTGTCGTGAGTTCCTGTCCATAGGATTGTGCCATTGAATGAAATCACCATAGGACAATCGAAATTTGTCGCCTTCAGGGCCTCTATACTTCATTGACACAATCCGGCACCAGAAACATGGGCTCTTCTACTTGTCTAAAGATTCTACACACACATCCCAACTCTCGTTCAGATGATTAAACGACTCTGCCTGACCCGCCGACCACTGATTTCTGTCTAAGTCTCCCCACACCCATTGACGAGTATGATATGTACGAATCTCCACTTCGGGAAGCTCGAGATCCGCCAACGAAATGCGAGAGGACAAGTCGTCCTTCCGCCATGAACCAGGCCCTGGGTACCCGATCCGGTGAGGAATAATCAGGGTAATTGGTGGGGAAAACGGTTGACCATCGACAACGACTCGAGTGCGCGCTTGATAGTAGGAAAAATCCTCTTCATCGTGAAGGCGGTTTCCCCGAGTTACACACAACTTGAAGGCAGGAAGATATAGCCAGGGAGTGTCCAGGGGGCCTGCTGACCAAGCCACATAGAAGATAAACGGATGGTGGGG
>KV417509.1:294260-305963 GCA_001630335.1 Athelia psychrophila | reverse complement strand
ACACCCCTGCCATTTCTCAAGAAATGGGATTCCAACGACCAAGTCTGTTTATGGTTGCTCGCAGGGATCAAACAAGACCTTCCGTTCATCACATCGTCCCTGCTAACCAGTCTACCCGATTAAAGTCTACCCATCCCACAACGATTTACCCTTCGCAAGTCACGAAATCTGCTTCCCTCCGACGGTCTTGGACACTGCACGTTTGATAGCCTCAAATACTCTGATCCGGTGGTCTCGGACACTGCAAGTTCGATAGCCTCGAATACTCTGATCCGGTGGTCTTGGACACTGCAAGTTCGATAGCCTCGAATACTCTGATCCGTTTGATCCGGTGGTTTTGGACACTGCACGTTCGATAGCCTCGAATACTCTGATCCGGTGGTTTTGGATATTTTCTTGTGATAGCCTCGCAATGCCTTGATCCGGTGGTCTTGGACACTGCAAGTTCGATAGCCTCGAATACTCTGACCCGTTTGATCCGGTGGTTTTGGATTCTCTCGTTCGATAGCCTCGAATACTCTGGCCCGTTTGATCCGGTGGTTTTGGATTCTCTCGTTCGATAGCCTCGAATACTCTGACCCGTTTGATCCGGTGGTTTTGGATTCTCTCGTTCGATAGCCTCGAATACTCTGACCCGTTTGATCCGGTGGTTTTGGATACTCTCGTTCGATAGCCTCGAAATACCCTGATCCGGTGGTCTTGGACACTGCACGTTCGACAGCCTCGAATACTCTGACCAGAATAATCCACAGGTGTTGAAAATCTCCCGTGTCGACATGCAACCCAATTTTACGTCTCACAATAACCGTGTGGTGTGTCCACATCATCATCTCCATAGCACACTCAAAATCCCCCAACCCAAAGTCGTCTTAGACACTGCACGTTCGACAGTCTCGAATACTCTTATTAGAATACTCCACAGTGTTGAAAATGTCCCGTGTTGTCCTGCAACCCAATTTTACGTTTCACAATAACCGTGTGGTGTGTCCCCATCATGATCTCCATATCACACTCAGACTCCCCCAACCTAAAGTCGTCTTACTGACGATATCACTCCCCCCCCTCCCCATGGATTTAATAGATCGTCTTGGACCAGGAAATATATGATTAGCCTGTCAGGTAAAATCCATTGAAGAAGGGTGGAAGATTAACCGACGAGTGGAACCGGTTTCCTCTCTCTTTTCATCTGCCGAGTCGCCTCGGGACTCCGGATTTACCTCGATACTTACACATTCCATACTTCCTACATAGCGAATCCTTTCCCGAACACTTTCCGAACCCATCCGCACACCGTCCCTCCCGTCCCGTAGAATATTAGTCTCCTCCGTTTCCCGAGCGTCCCCGGAGCCCGTAGTACCGCACCGCTGACTTCCGGGTTTCGCCGGTTCAACGCGGATCGTCTCGCCCGTGCAGCTCGGCTCCACCTCAAACCCCCTCGGACGAACACTGGAACTGTCGGTTGGAGGTCTCCTCTACCCACACGACCAACACCCCCCTGAAGCGCACGAGCCAGTCCCCCCATTGGACACAGCTGCCGGCCCTTCGGAGTACTTACACTGTAGCACTCCATTTCAAATTTGATATCTGGTGACACCGCTGGAATGGCCAGATCTGCTCACCCAGCCATCCAATCAAGATATGGGTTTCAGATTCGGACTCTCCTGAAAATTCCGGCCCCAGTGAGGTATTATATGTACCCCCTTTCACCCATTTCCACATTTGGTATATGGTGCCACCGCCGGAATGCCCATATCTGCTCACCAAGTGGTCCAAGAAGGAAATGGGTTTCAGATTCAGACTCTCCTCAAAATTCTGCTTCTGGTGAGGTATAACATGATGGGGTTTGTGTACATTTCTTTTGAATCAGCCACCGGAATTGCCCATACCCGTTGCTATGGGCACCCAATCCAAATTTGGATCAGATTCAGATTCTATGAACACTTCCGCTCCTGGTGATAAAGGATACATCCAATTTGGAGGTGAAAAATATTTGTATGAAAGCCCGTGAACACACTAATTGGGCTGTACTGTGGGAAACGGGCCACCCCCAGGCACTGGAATGCCAAATAAGGATGTCCCAATATAGGGTTCACCCATATCCAATGCCAGGCCTGGGATCAATTGGTAGGTGGTGGTAATCCCATTTTACCAGCCACCCGCATCCATTTTGGGTCAGCCCCCTGCAGCCACCCACACCCATTTTGGGCCAGCCACCCGGGCCTGCCCGTGGCCATTCCCGGGCCTGCCAGCCATAATTGTGGCACACGGCAACAGCAAGGCTTAATTGATTGTGCATCACAGCAAGTGCTGCAAGAAAACGATTATATGTGCAGCAACCAGGTGCGAAAAAAATCAATTATTACCCCCAGCTACAGCTGCATTTTTTCCATTATAACTGGCAGTGTTATGATATGGGACACGGACAATGGAAATCTGCAGAGCAGCGCCGGACCGAAGCGTTCCAGGACCGATATTCACACCCGCCAGCGGGTTCGAACCCGCGGTGCGGCGGAAGAATGTCCAGATGTTCGGGTTAGAGGTAGTTCTGCATCAGACGATCTTATATCTAACTAGAAAACTTCTTGATCTCATTCTTTAGATTTATTCTCTTCGTTACTAGGTATGCAGTATGTTTTCCGTTTCATTATGTTCACAATATAACTTCGTTACTAGACTACTTTCGTCGCTGCATTGGAGATCACCAGCAGGGTCTTACAGGCAGTAAGCTGTGTTTAAATTGATTTAGAAGGCCAGGTCCACTGCACATTCAACCTGCTAGAGGAGCGCGCCGGTATCCATGTACATCCGTATGCGATCCACCCAAACCCCAAACACTCGGCCCACAAAGCCAAAAATCTAATTCGTGGCGCCTCATTACGGGCGCGCGTTTATGACATTGGAACTTGAAGCTTGAAGCAAGTACAGGATCATACCGTGACATACATAGATTTACTCTACCATACTACGGAGACGCTCCCCCATGGAGTATAATAAAATATTCCAAAACAAACAAAAAATTACACCCGTGATTACTACCTATGGAGCTCCCACCGCCTTCGATGCGGGCAACCAGCCTCTACCCTGAACGATTGACATGAATTTGCAGGTTCAAATAAGAGAGGCGGGGCCAATATAATTAGGTCTCATATTACTTGATTGGGGTCTTTGCTATCGTGTCAAGCGATTGTATACGGATGTATTATAATCTTTATCTTGAACGCCCACCTTCGAGACTCAGGCTCATAAATAGTAAGTCCCCTTCTTCCGCATCCTCTTGCTGACTACCTTCCCCCCTGTTATGGTTTGTGTAACACTCTGCACAGTTCAACTGTGCAGAGTGTTAAAGCAAACTTCACGGGACTGCTCTGCCGAGTACACAGCCGTTTCGACGACATTTGATGCTCTGCCCAGTTGAACTGCGTAGAACATATGTATCTTATAGCTATTTTCTGAACTGAATCACATTTAACATCTCATGTTGAACCGGGTGGCTTGGGCCCAGGATGGAGACAGACACAGGGAGAGACATGATGGTTGACTGGAGACTGTTTAGGGGTCCAAGTATACTACTTGTACTGTCCGAAGCCGAGCCCTGACCTCGTGCCCAGCGAGGGTGCACAGCACCCTGGCACAACATTCACAATTTATGCGTAATTTTGCCCTTTACACATCATTATTGAATATATTGACATCGTTTATAGCTAGTTTCTGAACCAAACACTGGTGTCGCACCCCGTGCTCGCTAACTTTCAACATAAGTGATGTTCTACCCTCATTACCGGCAACGGATTTTGTTAATGCACACGAACACATAATATACATATGTTTACACTGCCAACAGCAAATAGTTTAGCCCTACCATATGGATTGCCCCTGCAGGTCCACGCCCCCTCGGTGTACGGGCTAATGGCCACAGAGGTAAATTTGTAATCAATGAAAAGAAGGATCGGTGTTTACAATAACATGCCATTTGTTTTTAGAGTTCTAGGTACCAAGTGCTAAGGTTTCTGATTGCCCATCTAAACGAGTAATCGAGGCTGGCAGCAGCGGAGAACAAGGCCTTTGCTGTTTCCTGTATGTCAGTGCTTGGCTTTGTTTACGGAGCGTGGGCCCAAGCATGGGTATAAAACATTCATACCCATCAATCACTATGATTGATATCTCTGATCTTCTACTATGGAGCTCCCCACCGAGGTGCACACTGATCATTATCTACATGGCAGTGTTTCACTAAATGCCCGCCCAGAACACAGAAATATCATCTGAGTTGAGCGGCTTGATTCAACTCATTTCGTCGAACTATTTTGCACGAGGGTTATTGCATGGCAAGATCGCCGCAGATATCAGAAGGATTCTCGAGCAAGCACACATTTTGGTTACCAGAACGCCCTGCTACAGGAGTTTGAGCCTGCCAATAGGCTCGCGGACGGGCAACATCTGATTATGCTGCAAACACAGAATGCTGTGCTCAGGTTGAGGATCACGCAGTTAGAAGCCCAATTATCATATAATCCAGGTACATTTTCCACCGTCTCACTCCAAACGACCGATAACAAATGAGTTACTAGGATCGTCGTACTACTTTCCTGTACATGACCAACCTCATGGTCCGGTTGTCCTTGGCCAAATGGCCGGATCGGCGAGCACGTCCGCTCCTCAGGCTCAAGGAGATCTCGTCCCAAACAGCTACTTATATGGCCCCAATAATGCCAGTGGTAGTGCGACAAATGACTATAATATGAACTTTGATAACAGGCAGCAACCACATCAGCCCGGATATTACCACCAAAACTATCAGCAGGCCGGCAGCAACGGTCAGTTTGTGCTAGAGGACGGTACCGCAGCACAGAGCACGTATGTGCAGCCACTTCCGAGCCAGGAGGAGCATATACAGGAGGAGGAGGAAGAGGAGGAAGAGGAGCCGCAGCAGCAGCAGCCGCGGTACTAGGGGGGTAGGAGAGTTATTATTACTGTTCAAGTAGGCAGAATCGAACCAGTCAACAAGTCAACACAAACCTACACAACCCAAACCTACCCACATCACACAATTCAGTTGGATTCCTCAGAACTGTTCTCGACAGCCGGACTGAAATTCTGCTGAGCAGCACAGGCCAGCCGGAGCTGGCCAGGTCAAAAAGGGGTGAGAACAGTGCTACTGGCCAGACATAAATTGGTCTTTGCTTTATATATGATATATACAGTATAGTACTGACTGACTATACATTTTGAATTGTACTAGGTTCAGGCTGGCCAAGTGGAAACAGGCACAGCATGGTACTGGCTGGCCAGAAAGTAGAGGGGAAAATAGATTCAGTGTGGTGTGGGCTGGCCAGAGGGCAGCAACTCAAAACGGCCCAGCATAGCACAGGCTGGCCAAAGGGTAGTAGATGGAAACAGGCCCAATACAGTACTAGCTGGCCAGAAAGTAGACAGAGAAACAAGTTCAGTGTGGCAATGGCTGGCCAGGAGGTAGCTAGGGAAACAGGCGATTCCGGTGGCTGATGGAAAATAAATATGTACGTACGCCTGTCATGTTATACCTCATCGGAAGCGGAAAATCTGAAACCCATTTCTTGATTGCACATGCGGGTGAGTAGATATGGGCTTCCCGATGGTGCCACCAGATGTCAAATTTGAAATGGGGTGCTACAGGTACTATCCGGGGGTCATCTGGGAGTGTAGCACCCCATTTCAAATTTGGATTTGGACTCTCCTCGAAATTCCGCTTCCGATGAGGTATAACATGACAGGGGTACGTGCATATTTATTTTCCATCAGCCACCGGAATCGCCCGTACCGGTTGCTATGGGCACCCAATCCCAAAATGGATTCCAGATTCGGATTCTACGGAAAATTCCGCTTCTGGTGAGGTAGCATACATCATGTTTCGAGCAAATTAATATTTTTTATACAAGTGAACGGACCAATCAGGTGATAGCGTGGGAATCAAGGCACCGTCAGGGGTGAGGGTGCCAAATAAGGATGTTTTTAGGGTAGGGTTACTGACCTGTTATATCATCTGGCCAGCCAGTGTGGTTCTAAATTGCTTCCCCAGGTACAGCCTGGCCAGCCTGCACTGTGCTGACCCTGTTTTGGAATCTCTCTCTGGCCAGCCAGAACCACACTGACCCTGTATAGTATTCTACCCTTTGGCCAGCCCCATGCTGTGCTGAACCTTTTGAGTTGCTGCCCTCTGGTCAGCAGGTGCCACACTGAGCCTGTATCCCTAGCTACCTCCTGGCCAGCCATTGCCACACTAAACCCATTTGGATACTTCCCCCTGGCCACCCAGAACCCCACTGACCCTGTATAGTATTCTACTCTTTGGCCAGCCCACACTGTGCTGGACCAGGCTCCTAAAACCAGTCGCTTGTGAGAAGTCGAGGCTGCACATCATATCAATAGAATTTTTTTTTTTTCAAATTCACGGATTCCTGATAAATCACGTGCACTTTCCTTTTATATCACCTTTCACCACCTCGACTTCTCACTAAGTGGCTGGCAAAAGATGTACGGAGCGCGGGCGGCCTGTGTCGGAAGCCCTATTCTATGGTTACAAAAAACCATTGTTTATTGATGACAGCTGTTGCGAGGTATCCATGTGGCCGAAATGCCGAGTCCTAAGTTATGCTAATTGTTCGCGACAGGTAACGCTGTAAGTGCTCCGAAGGGGTCTCAGAGACGTCCGATGAGGGGACAGGTGAGACGTCTTGCGAGGCGGGCGGATCATGCACGGAGAGGAGCTCCGAGGAGATGCCCCCAACCGAGAGATCTAGTGTTCGGTCCGAGGGTTCTGGTAGGGAAAGGAAAGTGAGGAGAAGGAAGAATGAGAATGAAGAAACATGAAGCGAGCGAACGGGCGCATTCCGCAAGCGAAGCGGAACGAAGTGAGCGCGAAGCGCGAGCGGGCGGAGCGGATGCGGGACGTTAAACGAGCGGAAGTGCGGAAGGGAGTCGAGCTACGAGATCGCAACCGCGGAACGAAAGGGGGAATTGATGCTTGTTATTTGAGTGTGTCTACGGTAGTCTTTTGTACTACGAGGTCGTGTCTATGTGTCTACGTTAAGTTATGAACACGTTCCAATCGTTCCGCCTCGTGCGCCGCGAGGCTTGCGATGCGCGCGGTGCGTGGCCGCAGTAAGAACACGTCGGGGACACGAGTCGTGGAGGCGCAATTATGTCGGTAGTGACGGGCCGGAAGCCTGAAACACGAGGCGCGTCAGGAGGTCGAGGAACGTCACGAGGCGCGGTGATACTGCGGTTCGCCCTGGCGGCGCGAGGGCGGTGTTCCGTGTCGGAGACAAGGGAACAAGGTGTTGTCCTAATATGTACTAGTGTGCGTGTCAGATAGCGATGTGTGTTGGAAGAGCGAGACATGTATGCGGTGTTACGACGGATAGAGTGTGATGATGCGGCGGAGGGAGTGTGGTGATACGAAAGGACGAATGCGGAGGCGAATACGAATGTGAAGCGCGGATGTGACGGCGGACGGATGGATGGACTACGAATGCGGATGTGAAGCGCGGATGCGACGGCGGCTGGAACGATGGTGGATGCAGATGCAGATGCGGAAGCGGAAGCGGAAGCGGAAGCGGAAGCGGATGATGATGTTGTATTTTGTGGGGATATTGCGTGGTGAAAGCGGTACACTCGTTATAGGGATAGGGTGCTTGCGAGCCCAGAGCATACTCATGCTCTACAATGCAACAGTCACAAGGTGTGAATACCGCCTAAGTGTGATTGTGCTACACCTGTGTCTCGTTGCTGCGCACGGGAGCCCCCATTGTTCAACTGTGGAGATATATGTCAGTAAGTAGAAAGCTCTGCTATCCTGCTGAGAGGTAATATACATTGTCATCTCGAAGTAGTCTACCATTGTTCAGTAATTGTACTTAAGTGCAACAAATGCAATATATTGTATCACCAAAACCACACCCACACTCGCACCAGTAGCTTATAACAACTATATCATCTATGGACACACACTTCGACTTGTTGAACAACACTGTGCACTTGCTGCACTCGTGCGGCATGACACCAGCGGACTTCTTTACAAGGCTGCTTGAGAGCGAGGCACACTCTCACTATGTGTGTGAGCTCTTCGTCGAGCATTCCGGGCTTCTCCTTGCCCAGCTCAGTGTCCTTTCTAGAGATGTGACATTAGATTGGGCACGTAAAATCTTGAAAGAGACATACTCATATGAGATGCTGGCACTATCCAACATCAACGCAGGCCTACAATTCCGTGCTTCAAAGGCAAATGCCGTGCAGGTAGCAGCATTTAGCCTTGAAGACATTGCGGCTTGGATGCGCCAGCTGGCTCCTACACTATGGGAACTACTGGGGATGCTGCTCTCTGCCGACACGAGAGCTACCGAACGGAGGCTTGAGGGAGGGAAGGCGGCCGCGAAGAGGGTCCGGAAGTTTCTTCAAGGGAAGAAGGCATTGGACTTGGAGGGCGATGAGTTGATGGCTGCCGCTGCTGCTGAAATCGAAGTAGAAGGTGGTGCGAAGAGCGAGACAGAGTACTGGCGGCATACAGTGCTTCTCATGGAAGCACCCAGCTCAGCCGAGCTGATAGCTGAGTGAAACAAGACACTGATCATGATTGTAAGTTGGAACACCAAGTCGGTGTTACAGATATCGGGGATCGGGTCATCCTCGTACATGGTGATTTGCTGACGGGCGAGCAGAACCAGAGTCTCCAAGAGACGTGGTCTGAGGAGGCCACACCCTGGCACCAATTTCAGTTCATGGTATATGTCATGGGTCTCTTCCACCTCAAGATGGGATCTGGAGGTTGTGGGTCCAGCCACTGAAAGGACGGGGGAAGGAAGGGGTTAAGTGCGAGAGCCCGAACAGCCTGATGAGCCACATCAGCATAATATGACCAAAGGAGACATTGAAGATGGAAACCAAACCTGGATTTCGCCGAATGCACGAAGTCATCGAGCACGTTGGCATCATGACACGTCTCGACTGCTGGCACCTACTATTTGCGCGCGAGGGTGCACATCTTGCCACACTGGATGATGTTGCAAACTTGGAGCCGCTGTAGAGATTCTAACCCGGCAGCTGGAGTACCGTCCGGGGGTTGAACTGAGCTAGCCGGACGGTGAAGGATGTGATCACCGATGTTCCGTAGGGTCTCCGACGAGAACCCGAAGGAGTAGCCGGCCAGTGTTCGACCCGAGGGTAGTGCTTAAGGAAAACGAGACCCGGCCCGGAGGGCGGAGCGTAGGGAGTGTGGTGTAGGAAGGGTGGGGACGGATTTGGAAATGACAGAGATGTAAGTAAACGAACGGGACCGGGATGGGACGTTGAAACCGGAGTCCGGCGGGCGACTCGGAAAGAGAAAACGATGAGAACCGGAGTCCGGCGGGCGACTCGGAGGAAAGAGACGGGAAAAGAGAACGTAAACCGGAGACGGGAAAGTGAACTCGGACTTCAAAGAGAGAAGGGGGGAAACCAAGGTGCTTTATTGAGACGACTTACAGTCGTATTTATAGGTAAATGATATGTAGGGGGAACACTATGTAGTCCTTATGTTCTGAGGAGCTCGTACCGCCAGGCTGCACGCCTCCGGTGTCCGCATCGGTGAGACTGAGTCCTATACCGCCTTATTGATCGTTCCGGGACGTTCGTTTATTGTCTTCGAGGGTCGGTGCCCGAGTCATGTTCGCAAGGCGATGAGACTGGAGTCGGCCCGGTGATCCGTTACGTCAGGATGTTACTCGTGATGTGTTCACCCACTCAGAGAGTCCGGGCCGAGCGCGTTTCGTGATGGAACGTGGTGATTCGTTGACGAGGCGTGGTGATGGGCGTATACCGAGTGGATAAGGATCGCGGGGGGGCGTAGACGAGAGCCCGGAGGATCGCGGGGATGTAGGCGGGAACACGGAAGATAGCGGAGACGTAGACGGGGGTTCGCATAAACTCACAACACACTAATACGGAGCGGGGAGGCTCCTAACACATGGACGGGGCCCGGCCGGCGTTCGGGATATCGAACATACACGGAACACTTACGGTGGACAACAGAGTAGGGGATCGACCTAGTATTAGAACAAAGCCAGACTAAGGCCACACTTTGGTAAAGTGTCGCAGTGTGGTAAGTAGCTACTGCAGCGACAGTTTCCAGGCGGGTGGGCAATGCTCTTAGGCCTGCCTAGCATGCTTGAGGTGCGGCCGTTGGGCCCGTAAGCGGCCAAGCAAACCCTCGTGGAGTTGTTGCATGTGGCGTAATAAGTGGCATACCCGGTACGGCCGCCTTGCAAGAGTCCGTTCTTTGAGCTCTACACGCAGGGGCTCCAGCAATAGCAGCCAGTGGCCACGTGGATGGTTCCGGCCCTCCAGCACGTCCTCTTTAATGTCCAGTAGTGGCTAACCGGGTAGACGCTTAGACATAGGCTACAGGCCCGTAAGGAACCCTGCGAGCCGGAGAAGGCGTAGAAGTAGGCCCTGAAGCGATTTTAGCGTGCCGGTGAGCAGGTCGAGTGCGTGTTCTTGCAATGGAAGGCGAAGCTTGTCCGGGTGTAGCTGCGGTACAGGGCTGAGTTCCGACGGCGGCAGCGGCGAGGGCGTGAGGCAGGATAGCTGAAGTGGAGGCTCGCAGGACAGTAAGAGCCCCAGCTGAGAAGCTTTATGCGGCGGCCCAAGAAGGAGCGGGTTCGCCTACAGTTGCCAGCGTCTACCATGTCGGCCAAGCCCAGGTAGTGAACCTTGCTTACGCTCAGGTTGATGAGGGTTCGTTTCTAGCTCAATATGCCCGACAAGGCCCGCAACGCGTTGTACGCCTGTGTGTAGTAGCCGCGGGCCTTGTACTTGCAGCTCCAACTGCGGTTCATGTAGTTTCCGTACGAGAGGTTGGGCCTGTAGGTCGGTTTGCGTTGTTAGTTGGCTACCTAGCGGCCATATGATGACAAATGCAAGTGGGAGCAGGTGTAGGGGCCTTGTGTCGTGTGTCAACGGCTGCCTGAAAGTGCTGCGGGTGTCCGCCTATGGCTGGGCCTGCTGAGAAGCCTAGGGCTCCTTACCTAGCTGTGCCGGATGGTCAAGTGATGCAAGACGGCCTTCAGAGTCGGTGGGCGTAAGGGCTGCAAGATGTCGTACCACATGTTAGATGCTAGCTTCGTTCGCAGGGAAGGCCGTCGGGGATTACATAGAGGCCGGTCACTGAGGCTGAGACTCCTGTCGTAGGGGCTCGGGCTGCTTCTAGTTGGGCTGCGGCCCTAAAGGTAGTCACAAAGGTGGTAGCTGGATGGATGCTGTCTGTGAAGGGCCCGCCGCCTCCTGGCCGAACGCGAGCAAGCCGTTAAGGTGCGGCTCGGATGGGCAGGCTTGCTGTACCTACTCGTCGCGAAGGCGGCGAAGCATGCCATACGGAGGGCGAAGAAGGAGGCTCTGCCGGCCGATACCGCGNCCCAACATCTCGCACAAGTGCGAGATCCATAGCGTAAGGCCTATGTGGTGGCTAGGGGGCTCTAGGGTGGCCCTGGATGCTCGAAGCTTGCCGGAGGGGCGGCCGAAAGGCGATGCGGCTCGGGGGCCGGCCGTGGGCAGATATACAATGAACCCGAGGGGCCGGGCTCAAACACACAACACACAAATACTCTTAAGGGGCTCAGGCTAACACTCGGGATAGATACCTGGGACCACCGAGATCGCACTTACAGGCCGGCGGCTAGGGCTTGCAGAGGGGCG
>KV417509.1:259497-293901 GCA_001630335.1 Athelia psychrophila | reverse complement strand
CTCCAGACAAGCCAGAAATATATTTTGACAGGAAAACAACAACATCCAACCACTAGAACTGACAAGCATCTCTGCCATATTAAATGGGATCAAAATCTGGGCCATCTCCTATCACCGCCGATACAAAAGAACGATAAGGACAATCTAGGAACACTGCGGCCAGCGGGATGACATAAGGCGGGATGAAGGCATTTACGATCATCAGAATGCCAGTAGGGTGCCCCATTCTAACCCTATTTGGAAATAACTCCCCGAAATGAAATTAATTACTCAAATCCCTGAGTGTACACGACTAAAGCCTGGCTAGCACGAGAACCACGGCGATGAAAGTGCTGAGTAACAAAATAAATGAACGACAGTGGTAAACACGAGATATGCAATATGAAGAGAGAATTTGTCCCTCCCCGAATCCACCTTCAAGAGGAATCAACCCAGCCTTCACGAATAAGCCATTCCTCTCCCACCAAGTCCAAAATGCTGTCAGTGTAGTGCACTGATGAACCTGACCCCAAAAAGAGGCCAGGGGTTCAATCCTGCACAAAACCCTTCATTTTCACCCACCTACTCATTAGCCATCAAGGTCCTGTCAAAATATGCGAAATAGAAAAGAGCATTAGTCATCAAAAGAACGGCCTAGAATGGCCTGGAACCGGGGTATCTAACATCAGTCATCATGAAACGAGGGTGCTCAGCATCAGTCAGCATGGAATGGCATAGACTATCATGGAATTAGGATGTTTGGTATCAGTCAGCATGGAATAGTATAGACTATCATGGAATTGGGGTACTTTGTATCAGTCATCACAAAATTAGGGTACTTCCGCTCAGTCAGCTCGATATTTGGGGTGCTTTCGCTCAGTCAGCACCACATTTGGGGTTCATTCGATCAGTCAGCAGGAGATTTAGGGTGGTTTGTGTTTGTAATACAGCTAGAAAACAGGGACTGGGTTTGCCAACCAATAGAATCCCCTGGGAATCATTTCCAAATTAGGAAGTCAGGATTAGTATATAAGGACTAGCTTCGTTTTCGCTTTTGAAGGAAGTTATCCCCCACATTGTAACTCACCACTAGGTACTTCCCAGTACCTATCTTCCAAAAGAAATCCCCCCTCTATTATCTTTCTCAACTTCATACATCTACCTACCCAATTGTCATTTACCTTGACTACTGGTACTACAACCCCAAATAAACGAATTTATTGACGAACCCACGACTGCTGTTCTAGTTGAACATTTGAGTGTGTGATTAAAGGTCACTATTCGACAAATCCCTTCGTGTCAGAGAACGTTAGGATCCGTGCCAGCAAGTAAGCCTGAGCAGGAGCGTTAAGAACCCAAGAGGATTGTGTTTAGGACATCAGAGTCATTGCAAAAAAATACCCCTGTGCCACATTTGTGCCTGGCAATATTCCGCTTATTAAGGTCATCGTTTCAGATAGACTTGGCTTGATAAATTTCACTGTTACGTTCAGCATCAAGATTTTCCCATTCAAAGTTTTAGTTGGCATTAACTGCAATTACTAACCCCACAACCCACAACCCATCTACGAGATCGACGTTTTAGGTCACTAAATACCTGACTTTAAAGGAAGAGCTCAAACTAGGGATAGCCCGTCGATATTTGTTTGGACCGGCAACTCTAGGGATAAGTACAAAACACTTTTCCGCAACCACAACGGTTGGGTGATGTGCGGGATCTCGTGCTGTAGGATGAATGTTACGTCGCCTTGCATGATCTGGACCGAGTTGGTGTAGCCCATCGGAATGCATGTTAGCCGGAGCGCTCCTCAGGGTGTCTGGAACGTTGTGAGGTCCCGGGATCGTGAGTCCAGGGAGCGCTGGTCAAAAGTGACGAATAGGTCCAGGCCGGCGTAACATGCTCGTGCTCCGTAGCCTTCGGCCAAATCTTTGACGATGGGCGGGACAGCGCAGTCTTGGATGACGACCGCGTTGAGCGGCTGTAGGTCGTGGACTATCCGGAGCGACTCCCCATCTTTCTTGACTACGGTAAACCACCGGGATCGGTAGGACGAGTTTGATTCCTCGTAGGCGCCACTGTCGACTTTGTCTTTGATGATGGCGATGACCTTCTCGTAGTTTCCTGTCCTGCTCATTTGACAGCACGTGACGTGTTCTCGATCTTCGTCAACACGATTTTGCTCAAATTTTCCGGTGAGTCATCAGGCATTGTGCACATGAGTAACATATTGAAATCTCAGAGAAATTAGCCGTCAGAATGCAGAGATACAAAGAGAATGATGACAGGCGGCTCAGCCGCCTTTTAGAACACATACAATTCACTACTCTATCCCTTCCTTCAATGTGTATCGCACGCGGGCTACTCCCAGGACTCCGGATATATAATTTTCATGTATGTATGTGCAGAACTCCGCGAGTAACCTGCAATTTACTTGCGGGTGGCACACTAGAGACGGACTGTGACATACTGCGTTTCGAATTTAGCGAATCTAAAACTATGGTCATCTGCGCATGATTGAGGCGATTCAGAATATCTAATTTTTATGTCGGGTGTTTAAGTATTGAGTGAGATACGTGGGATTCTTTGTAAAAAGTGAAAAAAAAAAAAAAAAAAGTGAAAAAAAGTGTCCGCGCCCTAAGTTCCGCAAACAGCTGTAATCAGTCAGTGCATGAGGCCACTGTGTTCCTTCCTTTACTAACTGCTAGGGCTGTTGTTCAGCTTCGTAGATCGTGATATGCTTATGCACTATCATTTTGGATATGGTATTGGCCATGTCTATAGCCACACCAAGTTCCGACAACCTGCAGGGGCACCAATCAGCGAGCATGTGATGACCCATCGTGACCCATCGGCTCCCCCCGCCTCGCATGCATCGAACACGCTGCCAGCCGCAGCTAGTCTCCCCCTCAAGTCATATAGGCAAGATCTTGGGCAGGATGTTGGCTTAGAGGCCAAACCAAGCTCAGAAAGTGATTATTCAATGGATCTAGACGATGAAGCCTTGGACGAAGACTCAGATGAAGACTCAGATGAAGACTCAGATGAAGACGAAGACGAAGACGAAGACGAAGACGAAGGAGATGGAGCAGAAGATGGCCAAGACCTTGATTTCCGAAATATTGATGGCATAGAAGAGCTAATTGTGGAGGAGATGCACTATGTGTAATGATAGGCATTCATATTACAATATATAAGACTTTATCTAGCTTTATCTGTGGTGCCAACGTGTCTGGGAATGACACCCCATGACAATGGGCTGCCAAGTAATACCAGAAGTTATAATTTCCTCCGGTAATTATGCCACAAGATTATAATCCTTTCCCATTAGGCTAGCAGTATGTTACATTATGCGGGCTTTGGTATAGTGGTGGCAGCATGACACTCCCATTACAATGGACTATAATGTCTTATCTAGCTTTATCTGTGGTGCTAAACATGCCTGGGAATGACAACGGGCTGCCAGGGGCTGCCCAACCCTATCTAGTAATACCGGCACCCTCACAATTTCCTGATGTACACTGTAGCTTAAATTTGTTCAAAGTAATCTGGTTTTTAGGCTTCTTCAAGGGGAACTTGTAGGGCAATGGCATTTTGCTGAATTGTCTGGTAACCTTGATTTTTGGAAGACAGGAGCTGATTGGTGGTCAAGTGGTCAGTGAAACTCTTCGGTAGAAATGTCGTTGAACATCTGGTGGTGTGGGAAGCATAAGGGAAGCTAGTATTGGACCTTGCCGAGAATTCAGTGTAGAAATGCTTCAGATGTAAGTGCAGTTGATGTTTATGTCTTTATCAATGCTTTCCTTCATCTGCCAGCACATCCTGACATGCTGCTCAGCTTCGTCAATCCGTTAAGGATTGTAAGTGTCAAGTATTTGTGTAACCAGAGAGTTTGGTGCTGACAGTCCTGATTTAGCAATATCTTGGAGGATGAAGATGGATCAGGCCGGGAATATTTGATGGAGCAAGGCACTCCCGACTTGCTGTGCTCGTGCGTTGTGAGTTTCTGGATCATGAGTGGGCTCTTGTCAGGTCACTATCACCAGACTCTGTGTTTGACCCTGAGGACCCTTGCTCTTCTGACTGTTACAGTCTCTATCCCACTCTCCTTGATCACCTTCCACTTGTCCCTCCACCATCCGCTGGCCAGGTTACTCTTAGCGGGGCATTTCGTGTCAATCCTGGATGGCTTTGATGGGTGGATACTTCACTGTTTGTCGTATGCAGTGGAGATGTTCAGTCTTCTTGCATTCTCCTCCTTCCACCAATCAGCATTTGCGTGCAGCTGGGCAATCTTATTTCTCATGAATGCAACTACACCCTCTTTCAAACATCTTTTGTCATCTTCCAGAACATTGAATTGGGTGCCCAACCTCCTTGTCTTGCTGTTCCACATTCCCTCAATCTTCATGCATCCCATGAGCCATTGGTGCCACTCCCTGCTCAAGGATATATCCTGCTTTCCTATTCAGGTGGTTGTCTTTGAAGAGGTAGAGGAGGTGTCTGTTTACAATGTTACTGTTCAGGGACTCCCAGGGGATGATGATTTCCTAAATTCAGCTGCAGGATGCTGCATTGATTCCAACTCTGAGGATGATGACTCAGTGGGGTATAGGTCAGACATGAGCTCGTCAGGTTCTTTGAGGTCCGGCTCCTCAGTGCACTACACTGATAGTGTTGAGAACTTGGTGGGGGAGAACTGTCTTATTCATGAAGGCTTGGTTGCATCATCAGAATGATCATGGGGATGGACACTTTTTAATATTCATTTTAACATGTCATGTTTGTCGCTGTCGTTCTTTCATCCGCTGTCTGCTTGTATTTAGCGGTGAATTTATGATTTGTTACTGGACTTCCTGTTAGCGAAGCTTTGGACCTTTGTGATGGTATTTTCAGATGACTAATAAAGTGACATTAATTTTGATACTGTGGGACATTTCAGGGTCCTATCTTCACATCAGCTGGGGGCTTGGGCAACTATTCCCAAATAGAGTTAGCTTAGGGCACTATACCGGCATTCCGCATTTTGGCATGCTTCTTGCTAGCTCCCCTGTGGTGTTGTAGAGATTCTTAGTGTGGTGTGCGGGCGTCCGAGATGAGGACTGCACTTGACCAAGCCAAAGGCTTGCGACGGAGTTTGGGTCCGGAGACTCGGAGGCCTGTTCGGCCCGAGGGTCCTGTTTGAGACGGGGTGAGGTGTGGGATGAAGGGGATGGGGGACAGATGTGATGGAGAACGAATGGAAGGGATGTCCGGAGGGCTACGACAAGAGACCGGGGTCCGGCGGACAGAGAAACACTGAGAGAGAAAGAGAAACGACGGGAAACTCAGTCGGCTCGGTGCACAACACAGAGCGAAGCGAGCGTGGGGAGGTCCAGCTCAAAAGGGCTCGGCCCGGGGCTCGGAACGAAGGTAGGAACACGCTGAAACACATAGGAACATGCACAGACACAGTGGAAAGCTCCGGGACACAGAAACACGATGCACACAATTTAGAGGGAAAACCAAGGTGATTATTTGTGATGACCTAAGGTCGTATATGTATTGTAAGGTAAGGAGGGCATGTCCGAAGCATATTCTACATCAATAGTGACCGGTCCGGAGCTCGTGCCTGCAACCCACCTCGTGTATCTACCCATAACAAAAGAAACAAACTCGTGTCCGTTCCGGGAATCAATCTGTTGCAGTTCCTGCTGATGCGCTAATGCATGCGGTGATACCTCGTGTACTGGGTAATGCTATAGCCAAACCCGGGTGGGGAGTCCGGGCCTCAGAAACCTCGGCGGGGCTCGGACAGTCTGGGCTGACAGGATCAAAATGTCGGTCACCTCTGCGGGCGGGGGCTCGGGTTCGGGCCGGAAACCTCGGTCGCGGACGGAAAACCTCGGTCACAGGTGGAAAACCTCGGACAGGGATCGAAAACCTCGGACATGCGGGAAACACCTCGGACCTGGGAACTGGACAACAGGGAAGGATGTCGGGTAGCTCCAGAATGCTCTGAAACCCTGAATGCACTACCTAGAGCATGCACATGCTATACAGCGTCTTTGTTTCACTTCTTTTGTTATCAGTGGTGATAGGCGTCATCAAGGTTGGTCTACGGCAGAGAATGCTTGTCGGTTCCGGTGGTTGGATGCTGTTCCTTGTAAGTGTTGGAACCCCATTTCTGGCTTGTTTAGAGGTGGTGTTGTATAATGTCAAGGAAAAATAGGGAGGCTAATTGAACATGCAATTCCGAGTCAAAGTAGCAGAGGACTTGAATGTGGTGTGAAACCATTTCACAGCATGACATCGGCACATGTGCAGATATCCCGAAAAATTTAATGTATTGGTGTCATGAGTTGCCCAGTGTTCGCCCTTAAGCCTTAATTGGCGTTTCGGCCAGCCTTAAGCCTTAAGGCCTTAATTGCCCTTAACATTAAGGGCTAGTTAAGGGCTTAAAGCCTTAAAGCCCGATTACGTACACAGTATGATGTAATACTGTAACTACGGTACAAACTCATCATCAGAGTCTATTTCAATGGCCCCTTCGTCTGGCCGTGCATTCTCCTTGATGTCTGCGAGCGCCTCCATCAAAGCAGACTTCCGCGGCGACTTCCGCTGGCGGTAGACGTGTATGCCGACGCTGTGATGCATCAAGCCCGCCAAACAAAGCTAGCAGTGTTGTCGGCTTCCATATGGCGGCGCGCACTCCGTCCGTCCGCTCATCATCATCCTCTAGACTCTCGGCTTCTTCGGCCTCGCGTGCTGCCACAATCCACTTAGCCATTTCTGTGCGCCACCCTTCTGTACTGTTGACGAGCAAGCGCCCGCGCTCAGTGTCATCTTCATCTTCTTGATCAGCCAGTAGATCGCTGTAGCGAGGAACTGCGAGAAGGATCGCAGTTGATGCATGAACCTTCCGCTTGCCCCTTGTTTTCGCAAGGCCGAGCATTTGATGCTCGGCTTTTATATCAGCTCCGACCTAATGAATTAAATTAAGTTTAGTATACACACTCTAAATGAATTGGGTGACATACCTTTGTCATTTTACATAGCTTGGGAAGCCCGAGCCGTGCACGGCGATGAGTTTGCTTGACTTTCAAATCCGAGAAGATTCGCTCAACGCCGGCCTGATTTGCGACAACTTTGAGTAGAATAAGCACAAATTTGCCCAGCTCGGCAACTGCAGGGATGCTCTGGAACGCGGTCCAGACAACGATCGGGTCTTGGCTCTGAAAATCCGCCGCCATTAATAAGGAATGATCTCGGATTAATAAAATAGAGTTTGCTCACCGGAAAATCTGCCTCCTCGTCCCTCCAGCTTGCAAATGGACCTGTCATAGCAAGGAAGTGCAGAAATGCACCAGTCACAGCACGCTCCTTCTGAGCCCTTACTTCGGGACCATCAGGGTTGTCTGGGCGGCTTTGAAGCCGTTTATAGAGCTGGTTAAGGTTTAAGGTTAGCACAATACTGATACACATTCTATTATGTAAATTCGCTCACCCTGAGAACCATCCCATTCAGTTTGATATGGTTCAAACCCGCAGAATCACCAAAACGTGAAAGCCCTTCAAAGGGATTGAGCACTAGGGCCAAGATAAAGATCTGCTGATCGCAGTCTTTCCAATGCTTTTCCAAGTGTTTCTGCATAGCAGCAGCAACTTCCACCTCGGGATGTTCACTAAAGTGAAGATACATTCCCGCTAGTGTGAGAAGTATTTGATCCAGGCGGGTAGAGTCCTTCTGATTGATATTGGTCCCATAGCAAATAGGCTCGATATCTCCGATGACCTGCTCAAGACCATTCCAAAAGGAGGGATCTTCGATTAGATCACAGTGTTTTTCAGCATCCGCAGTTAGACGGCGTCCCTCAGCTGCCGTAGCGACACCAACCTGTGCTTTGATGATGGCTGGTCGCATTTCAACTACGGCACTGGACAATGCCAATCTTACTTGAGTTAGTCGTAAGAATGCAATGCAGTGAGTCGTCCATCTTGTAAGGTTTGCACAAAGATAGCTGAGTATAGTCGTGCGGCCAGTGCGGCCTAGACTAATTCGCTTTTGGGTGTCATCGAAGATTGTGCGCACTTTTCCGTGGTTATTGATCCAGGCAATTATGGCTGTTGCTTGCTCAGTGATTTCAGCCGCATATGGATAGACTTTGAAATAGTCGCCCAGGATCAATTGAAACTATAGGTTATGTAATGAGTATGCGCTCTAAATGTCAATTTATTCCGTACCTGATGGGCCCAGCATGATGGCACTAGAAGCCATGGCCTCTCCTTTCCTAGAAGTAGCCGACCCTTCTTTGCTCCGCCATCGGAATCAGTGGTGAAATAAACCACCACACAGCTGTACTCGACCTCGACGTGATCTACAATCTCCCCAAACTGCATAGCCATCGCAATGCCATGTTTGTCATCACCAGTAATCTCTATAAGGTCTAGAGTGTATGATTTGCCGTCGATATTCCCCGCGATGCCATTGACAGCATTTCGAGTTGCCGACTTCCATCCATCAGCACAGATCCCCACATTGATGCGGCCCCGGAAAATGTGCACTGTCTTCTCGTGAACAATGTCGGCGGCTTTGTTTAATAGTCTACCGCCCACAAGTTTTGCAGTTGGCACAATCCCCGGTGTGGCCGAACGAAACATGGAGACTAGCTTCAATACTTCCGGATTTTCAAATACATGAAAAGGAAGGTTCGCGGAGATAACAGCACATAGGGCCTGGTCTTGAATGGCCGCTGCCTGGGCAGTACTGAACGGCATCTTGGTGCCTGGGTACATATGTGTCGCAATACTAGGCTGCCTCATTTTTTTAGTGGGTGGTGCCGAGAACTGGGACTCGGTGCTAGTGGAACTAGATCGCGAATGTTTAGCACCAGATGGCTCAACAGTAACCTTTGTTGCTGCCTGTTGAGCCTTCGCAGTGTTGATGGCAGCTTCCCCGGAATGGGGACAGGGACTTTTCTTTGTGCGTGTGTTGCCCAGAATGTGTGAAATGAAAATGGACTTTTCCCCGCGCTGAGATCCGGCTGATTTGCACGCTTTAGGCAAATAAAGTTAGAGTGTCTCTGCTATAGAGTAAGCTATGACACACCTGCTTCGAATCGTGCCTGCTTTGCAAGCAACTCTGTTGCGGCATCGAGTATGAGACCATTGGCCGCCATGTCCGCCTCGTCTTCGAGAATCTTTTCATAATGATGTACACAAGCCCGGCAATGTGTGATGAAATGGCTCGTGTTTTGTTTGACGCCCGTACTGTGGAAGAATTTCCACAGTGGGTTTATGTTGCCATTTGTGGCCATAGTGTGTGCGTGCAAGCCTCAAGAATAAAACTGTAGATACCATGTGCAAATTTTAGCGCTGATGACATCACGTGTTATTTTGAGTTAAGGTTAAGTTAAGGGCAAAATATTTCCGCCGAGCCATTAAGCCTTATGTTAAGGGCAATTAAGGCTTAACGATGCCTTATCCCTTAAGCCTTAAGCGAACACTGGAGTTGCCTCTCTACTAGGACTGATCACTGTCACTACTACATAGCCTCGGACCTTAGAGCAACTCCTTCCCATCCATACAATATCCATTCCATCTCACATTCTCACTCATCCATTCAATGTCCACACATTGATCACACCAGTAGACTCATTGTCAGGTGACCTAACTACTCCATTCCTCACTACCTCTGAAGTCACAACACATCTATGATAAAGGCACCAGTTCAATGAAGGCTCTGATATACTATCCTTGCCACATCTGATACTTGGCTATGTCTGACACCTATTTTGTATGATAGTCATGCAAAAATCTAGGCAATGAACAGCTTCTGTGACAATATTTTCGCCCGAGCAACCAAAAAGCCGGGCAGATTGCCATTTGTTACCTTGTTTTGAACCAAAGGCAAGTTTGTTCCATGCCCCAAGTACATCTGAATATGTGAAGTAGCCAGTTATCTCAGTCACAAGAAATCAGGCCAAACCTGGATCATAATGATACAGTAAATTGAGGTATCAAAACAAAAAAGGGTAGTTCTATCTGGCACCCTAGGGTGTAACCCTAGAATCGCGGTGCCCCCCCCCCCCCCGGGGTGCACACTAAGAAATGACACCCCCTCAGTAAACTGTCAGTTTTGCATGTAAGTTACCTCTGGCCGAAGGCTGTGCTGTCACCGGGCAGCTGTCAGCCACAAGCGCGAATCTCTTGCAGAGATTCGCAGTCGTAAATCTCACGTGCTCAAATCTGTTGATCAGAGCCCGTCCTTTGCCGAAGCACTCCCAGCCTCCCCTCAGCAATTTCTTGGGGCTCAGCAAGCCCACACTTCGCCTACGCAAGATCCCGTACTGTCTCATATGTGTTGTCCGATCGTGGCAGGTTGAGCTGATGGCGGGTCTTCTTCAGCAAGGCCGTGTCAAGGGCAATGTGCACTCACGATGTGTGTATGTGTGTAGAGCTCGAGTGCACATGGGTGTGGTTGAGGCAGGCCGAGGATGCAGCGCAGAGATAATATCTCATTAATAATAACCAGTCCGCGGTATTGTTCCCACGAGCCACTTTCGCGACGAAAATGGACGTCCCCGCGCGCCTGTTAATTACTCCGAGATATGACTTGATGTGCGGCTGGCGGTGTACCGGGCAAGAGGGGGTGCACCGGGCGAGTGTGCACCCCCCCTAGCCGTTATCAGAACCCTTTATTTTACATGGGGGTGCGTGGGAAATATGGTGCGCTGGGGGGTGCCAGATAGAATACTGTATCATTACGATCTGAAGTTCGTCACCTGTCCCAAGGCCTTCTGAACTGAGCCTATTTCGTGTGACTATCACATGAAAATCTAGGCAATGAACATATTCTGTGACAAAAATTTCGCCCGAGCCTCGCCCGAGCCACCAAAAAGCCACGCAGATTGCCATTTTTGATCTTGTTTTGAACCAGAGGCAAGTTCGTCCAATGTCACAAGCACATCTGAACATGTGAACTAACCAATTTCCTCGGTCACACGAAATCAGGCCGAACCTCAGATCGTAATGATACAGTAATCCAACAAAAAAACCCTGAATTTTTTTTTGTCCAATTGGGACCACAATACCAAATCCTGTAAGGATGCTGCGAGAAGTTAATGTGAGCCGGGCTAATACTCCATTGACTAGGAAATCATATGGTTCAAACTTGGATGAATTTGTTTTTAATTAGAGCTGTTGTACAAATTATATATTTTTACTGCCCAAAGACCTGATCAATTCCAACTTGATTCAAACAGTGTGCAGCCTTGAATGAATTAAGCTGTGTTACAAGCTCCTCCAACCTCAGTGGCCTTAGTACTGAATCATATTGGAATATGAACTGCCAGTGAAGTGGCGAGAGCACATGAGAACTGAGCGATAAAGTGCACGTGATATGCTGCAATCTTTTCTGCAGCGTCGCCGATCTTACCTTTTTTTCAATCATTCATTGCACAACGCTTGAAGCTTCAGAATTGTCCTCCCCATTCTCAAAAACATTCGTATATCGGAGTTCTGCCTACGGGGACTAGCTTGAAGCTGAAGGTAAGACATCACTTAATCTTCGTACAGTCATTCATTGCAGGATGCGTCACTTGAAGCCGTGTTCTTTCTCAGTCTTGATAAGTAAAGAATCTTTCAAAGGCCTCTGATCGTTCAAACCGCCAGAAGCTATGCAGGTCCCTCCATGACGCGTGCACTGGACAACTGAATGCGTTTTTGCATGTCACAGCTCCCCCTCCCATCACACCAAGGGCCTCTTGGAAGCTTGAAGTATCTGATCCATAACCATCTATCCTCAGTTATGTTCTAAATGCAGCTATCTAACATGATATCGAGACTCGACGGAAGTGCGGATTACGTCAGATGAACCAGACTCGAGTCACCCAACCAAAGGAGTCAGAGACAATCATGCTGTTCGAGCGCTTAATAATCCTCGTCTTTGGCCTCTTACCTCCTGACCATATGCATCAGGAAGCTCGCACCCTCAGTCACACAGCCGAAGACAGCCCTCGATGAGCCGGCGCTGTTCTTGCGTAGGGAAGCCTTCGAGATCGACCCGCGGGAAGCGGCGATGGAGTTTTGTAGCGGCCTTTGCACCTCGAGTTAGCATGCATGCTGCACGCAGATCCCAGGTGGCCAAGGGCTGTCCTTCCGTGCCATAGAACATCGGCGTTTCGTCTCATCCTCGCGCTCATTATAACAGGTCGTAGAAGCCGAAGGGCAGTCCGCTGTTATTGACCAAGAAAATAAGCAAAGAACAGTATGTGTACATGATTAATCCCAATTAGTTGATCGGCTAATCTGGGATTCGGATAGAAAACATATCAGCTTCGCCATCATACAAGAATATAATGAAAGGGATAGGGGGGGTAGTGTAAGTTCATACTGATGGCCATAAATACAGGGTAGTTGCAGAAGCAGGAGTCCAGAGAGATAGAATGGTCGGCCAGCGGGACAATAAGAATATGGAGAGACTGGAACATGTGAGTCCGAATTGCTCGTGGCCTTGAAATACAGCTGATAGACCATGGAGGTAATCTGAGTATCCATTCCACTGAAGTGATACTGGATGGAACGCATACCTTCAGATAGAAGCTCTGAGCCCCATGGCCCTCGCCCCAGCGCCCACTCCACCCTCCCACCCGATAAACCTCTCATTGCTCAATTTCTCGGGTGCGCTGTCATAGCTGATGTCGTCAATCCCGAACACTCCATCCGTCAAATCGCTATCCCAACTGCGCTCCAAGCCCCGGGTCTTTGCCCACACGGATATGAATAAGATCCGCTTCAGCTTCCTGTTTAAGAAGAACCAGTGGGATGACCATAGCAAGGCGCCGCGGCGTTTGGACCGGAATGGGCTTGTGCGAGCGTCCATCGGCGAGGAGGGGGAGTCGAGAACGGATGAGGCGTATGACCAGGTGCGTCTGGGTGGTATTGACGAAGTCAGGGGGCTCCCGTGTCGGGTATTCGGACTATGCTCGTCAATATCATAGTTGTCGAACTCGAAGGCCTGATCGGAGTCTGAGGACGAGTCGTCCTCGTCCCCAGCTTCGCCGTCATCCTCGTCATCTGACAAGTCGGATGCGTGGGGGTCAGACTCAATGTCTGGTACGTATGAGAAGACCTCGGACTCTGCGAGTCCGATGACTTCGTCGATGAGGCGGTATAGAGTGGGGTGCGTGCCCGCAACGACCTTGGGGGCCGCGTACGGACTGGGAATCATGGAGTGTAATGGTGACGAGGATGTGGGTGATGCTGCAGGGAAGAACTCGTTGTTGGAGGTGGGTGGGTAAGAGGAATACGTGCGGGGTGCGCGGGCGCCCGCTCTGTGCGGTGTAATGAGCGTTGTGCTCAGGGCGTTGAGCACGGCGGCCCCCGACTGCTCCTTGTTGAAATGCTGAGGTTTCACATCCGAGAATTCATAATCGGGAAACGCGATGTTGAGTGTTGCGATAAGCAAGTACAATGTCTTGCGTGATGCATGCTTGTCGATAGGGCCGAAAGGCGTCATTTCACCACCTGTCTCCATGATATTGCTGCCGTCAATGGAGGGTGGAGAATGGGACGTGATAAGGTCGCGTTCATCATTGTAGGCGGACTCGAGGGTCCTGAAGAGCTTCTTGTCGCGTTTAATGTTCTTGCAAGAGTATGCTTCCAACCTGGTGTGTACCGAGCACTCAGGGCCTTCGACTGACAGAGCTTGGGCGAGCCGGGCGAGCTCGGGGTATTCAATGTATTTCATGGTGCGTCGAGGCTGTGGGCGTTGAGGGCGCTGGCGGCGGGGGTGGGGAACGTGGAAGAGAGGGGTGGTTGTTGACGATAGTAAATGAGCTGTGGCGCCGGTTACACAACGTGGGTCAAGGTGCATGACCTGTGCTTCCCATTAAGGGTTGGTGGCGCCGGCTCTCACCATCACCGTACCTGTTGTCCAACAAAACTCGAGGGAAACGTAGATGCACATTGACAGGTTGAAGCCCACATCTGCACGTTCGCTAGCGCGTGTTTTGGTTCGCTACTAATTAATCGTATTATTGTATCATTATGACACATAATATTTGCTGCGACTCTGTGGAACCTCTGATCAATCCTCATTCCTACGCATCTCCTGTTTTTTCCGAGAGTATGCTTCCAGGTCGCACGTCGTCGCGATCCGCGTGCCACTTGGACCATGTTACTATTCGCCACTCGAATGATGCCACTCGAATCTTCTTGCCCCAGAACATGAACTGTTGGAAATGAATACAGTGTAAGGAGAGCGATCATGTATCAGGACGGGAACACTCTTACGATAAGCCCTCCGAGGAGAAAAACTCCGGCTATGGCTGCCATCTGCCCAAAGGCTAGGGAGAACGGCTGCATTTAACTTTCGGCAGATGAGGGTCGAAGTCATGTGACGCTCACCATTCTGATATCCCTGAGAGTCCACCCAAAGGTTCGTTCCAAACGACAGACCGAAACCAATGATACCTTTGAACCCGACAACAGCGACCACGACTTCCCCAGCAATTGGCTTATCTGCCGGGATGTCTTCGATTAAAGTAAGGTGGATGTATGATCGCATCGACTTACAGACATCGATAGCGTACATCATAGCAATGTTGGTAGCAGCTACTGTTGAGAAGGTGAACAATGCGAATGCCACCGCTGGACAGATCCAATGATAGCCGTGCTGTATCCCCATTCCGTATAGGACCAATGCAAACGGGGCTAAATTTCAGGAATGAATAAAGTAGTTCTCTCTATTGTCAGTGGGAGAGAAGCGTACCGAGGATGATATGCGGTATGATAGCAGGCAATCGCATTTCAGGTTCTCGGAGACCGCCATTCTACGCAGTGTGAACTATCATTTTGATATGCGCAAAGGCAACTTACCTTGCTCGTTCCATTGGCAGCTATCCAATCACCTAACCATCCACCCATCTATACAAACAACAAATTCAACATATCGGCTTCATGATGGGCAAATCGAACTCACAGGTGCTGCGATAAGGGCCCCAATGCTGGCGCTGAGGAAGCACTGGGAAATGTATCAGTATTTAAGATGTATCGGCAGCAAGGTTGCTTCACCAAGCCTAGCTGGAGTGTATTAAAATTATACGGAGCACCGCCCAGGGCAACGGCGAAGTTTGAAGTGATAGCCACTGTCCCAAGCTGGTCAGTATTCAAATAGCCATTGATATTGCGTGCAGGTAGTACCTAGGAATCCTATAGTCACCGAGAAGACCATTGCAGCCCAAGCGACTGCAAAGAGGAAATCAAGCGATCTGGCTGTGCTAGAAGAGCAAGTTGAACATACCAGCAGGCAGTAAAATTGCGCCAAATGGACGCAGGAATATCTTGAGAAGGTTTTCATCTGTGAAGGTGCCATTGAAGAGAGCAAGCCGTTGTGCGTATGATTTCTTCGAATTCAATAGCATCTGTGAATTCTTCGGGGGGACAGTCTCCGTTATTTGCCCATTGCTGCGATCAAAAGCGGTTTCTGTCGGAAATGGGTGCGATGATGATCAGACGAGTAGAATGACATGGAAATAACATACCTGGGAATGTCAAGATAACGACGAGAGTGCTTAATCCATAGAGGATGGCACCGAGCCAATATATGTTGCGCCAGTTGTCTGTCTCGTAGACAATAATCCCGCTGATGACAACTTCGATGATTCGATTAGCACTTCAAGGTTGCAGATGCGGTATGTTGAAAATTTACTGCCGGAAGAAACACCCAGCTAGGCTACTGTCAGTAATAATGATAAACTCGCCCCATGTCCGAATCCTAGCTTACCGACAAGAAGGTCTGATAGAACGACATATATCGTCCTCTCTCGTGGACAAAGAACATGTCTGTTATAGTAAGCGGGGCCAGGCACTCGGCACCACCGGAGAATAACCCGATCTGAAAAATAGGATTCAGCTGCTGCGCAGACAAAACATTCTCAGACGAACCCCGAGTCTAGCCACGAGCTCGCTGTTGAAATCGGTAGCTAGGCCGGCCCACAGCACGCACAGCGTGCAAAACCCAAATGCGAACACGTAGCATACACGGCGCCCGTACTTGGTGATCAGTGGCATCCTTGCCGATAATTCAACCGTTTTAGTAGCCATAGCAGCGCTCGTTGAGTTGAGTCAGCTCACCACATGAACATACCCACCCCTTGCATGAGTGCTGCCGCCGTGAATAGATACGCCGTCTTGGGAATATTGTACGTTGTTCCACTGGTGTCGCTACCATTAGATGCTGTTTTCACATGAGAATATATCATAACTGACGTGTATGCAATGGCAATATTCACGATGTCCACTGTAGGGCCAGCTGCAAGACACCATTGATATTAGTAACACACGATGAGCACGATATCGTTACTTACCGGCGAGAAAGTTGGATAACCACACAGCAAGGCAGACGACACAGGTTACATAAATTTTGAACGCCCCTGGAAGAATGTGAAGGGTCAGTATGTGTCCGTATTATAACTGTGTAAGACGCACGGCTCCAATTCAATGCTACAGCGATATCAGCAGTGAGCTTGTAGAGAATGGGAGGCAATGCACGAACGGTCATTTGCATCAGAACTCGGTGGAGGGATCAGGATGATACGGCCCATCGATTCCATTTGCAACGTCCCCAAACCAGTGCCAGCCAGAGCATTTTCGTCGCACATGCTAGCTTTTGCGAGATCGGTTTCAGAAGGCCCTGGGGTGACTGACATCCAGAAAGACAAAGCTAAGCAGGTCAGTGGGAGGGTGAAAGAGACGCGAGGAGAAAAATTTCCATAGGCTGTCAGGATTTGTTATATCTGAACTCAACAGGGTTTCAGTCGGGGGCACAGCTGGATTGAGTTTGGCAGACCCTGGGCTTTTGTAATGCGGCGGTGAACTCTGATTGACTCAACCTGAGATGAATATGACGGAGATGACGGACCCTGACAACAAGGTATCCACAGTACATACTGCCGCCATGTCAACCGTGTACAAACAAGGCGCTTAGCTGGATGTATGCCCTTCTGAAACCCTTCTGTGTAGTATATGGCAGCTCAATTACACGCAGTTGCAAGCGAACATCGAAATGCATGTGCTTACTGACGATGCGACATACATGCACTGTTTCTTAAATGTTCAAACACGCTTTCAAGTGCTTTTACAACCCCCTGTGCAAATTGTATAAGATGTCGGCGCCGCCCAAGCAGCGCCTCGCAATGCATCCTAAAAGTTGCGCATCAGTAATATACAACTTACTGGGAACTCAAGACCTGAGTTGTCCGCTTTGGGGAGCAACTGCAAGTCAAAGCACACGTACCGTCAATCAAGGTCAATCAGCCCTGCCCAAGCTCAGAATCAGATACAATTGTCATGAATAGTTATCGAATGGAGTGGGAACCGAAATGTTTGGACCGGAACAGATTGAGCCAGCATTTCCAAAGTGCCCAAAGCAAAGACAGAAAAGCCAGTAATTCCCAGCTCCCGTGAGTAGAAGAGGATGTGTATTTCAGGTGTGAGTTGCGGTCCTTCCAGCTCAGCATAAGTTCAATGTAACTCCGAATGATCGTAACGGTATCGCAGTTCGCAGGCGGTTCGTCGATGGTCTTGGAAGGACTCAATTACATGCAATAGTGATAGAGTTTCCGAAAGAAATCGGGTTTCCGAATCAGAGCCATGCGCGCAGTTTGGCCAAGGTTTTCGTGGTCAACAAGAAACCAGGCCGTTTGAGTTTGCGGCAGCAGTGGTGTCACTGGTGTGTGTCCATAACAGGGGATGCCCGCTTTTAGCTTGCCAATGCCGTCGCCGCTGCGTAATTCAGCATTTCCCGGCTGTCGATCTCTTCCGCTCGCGTCTCTTGGACCTCGCTGCTCTGTTGGTCAGGAAGCACACATCTACAAGCTCAGGTAGCTTCGAGGCTGCGACCCTCCACAATGTACTCCGCAGTCCGCCGCCGAATCACTTCTGCACTTTCATCCCAGAAGACAATTACCTATGGCCTGAAAGCATCGAGCAAACCCGCCCAGGCCACCCGTCCCGTTCACCGTCAATTCACCACCTTTCTCACATCTGGTAGTGGTCGGCTAAATGCTCGCCAGAGACACGCAATACCATCCCCGGCGGCGCTGAGGCATATACATGCGCGTGCGCTGAGCTACAGCTCAATACCACGCTTCGTAGCCAGGGCGTTTAGAGTGCCTATTGCTGGCGCGACGATAGGTGCTGGAGGGCTGGGCTACGCCAATTATCAGTTTGAGGGTATGTGCTTATCAATTGTCCAGAATTTGCATTTGACAAAACGCATACATGACAGAATTTAGAAAGACCTCTTCGGAGTGGATATCAACCGTGCAGGATACTGCGACGGACGTCTTTGATGCTGCTTCGGGCACACTCAAGTCGGTGAAGGAGCGTGTTTCAGCAGTCGAACTACCCGGCCTGCCTTCCGTCGAAACCCCGCAGTTTGTCAAAGACCTCTTAGCAGCGTTCGAAAGCAAAGGTGAAGGCAAAGGCGAGGGTCCCAATGGAAGCAGCAATCGGTCCCCAAAGGGCGAAGATGGCGCGGCACTCGCAGCTCTTGCAGCCGCTATTATGGCGGGTCCATCCGACTCCAAAGCCGCAGCCACGGACGATGCGGACGCCAAGCAGAATGGGCTGATGCACTTGACGAAGAAGCTCATTGAGATTCGGAGCATGCTGCTAAGCATCGATCAGAGTGATGCATTGAAGCTGCCAAGTATTGTGGTTATCGGTAGCCAGAGCTCTGGCAAGAGTTCCGTGCTCGAAGCCGTTGTCGGCCACGAGTTCCTGCCCAAGTGCGCACACCCACTACACTAAATTTGTTGATTTACTGATCTGCATTGCAGAGGGAATAACATGGTCACTCGCCGACCCATCGAACTCACGCTCATCCATACCCCCACGCCTGCAGGAACCACTCCCGTCGAATACGGCGAGTTCCCTGCCCTCGGCCTCGGCAAAATCACCGATTTCGCCCAGATTCAACAAACACTCACCGACTTGAATCTCGCCGTCCCTGCTTCCGAGGCTGTCTCCAACGACCCCATCGACCTGCGCATTTACAGCCCTTACGTGCCCGACCTGACGCTCATTGATTTGCCCGGCTACGTCCAGCTCGCGAGTCTCGACCAGCCCGAGTCGCTCAAGGAGAAGATCGCGGGCCTGTGCGAGCGCTATATCCGCGAGCCGAACATCATTCTCGCCGTGTGCGCCGCGGACGTCGATCTGGCCAACTCGCCTGCGCTGCGTGCCAGCCGCAAAGTCGACCCGCTCGGTCTGCGCACCATCGGGGTTATCACGAAGATGGACTTGGTGCCCGCCGAGCAGGGCGCGACGATCCTCGCAGGCAACCGGTACCCCTTACACCTCGGCTACGTCGGTGTCGTGGCCAAGTCCTCGGGCAAGCACCCCCGGCGCGATTCCGCAGCCGTCGTAGCGCAAAGTGGGGAGCGCCAATATTTCGGGGCCCACAAGGAGCAGTTTGGCGCGTCCACGTCCCTGATGGTGGGCACCGACACGCTGCGACGGCGGCTCATGGAGGTTCTCGAGTCCTCGATGGCGTCCTCGCTCCACGGGATCACCAACGCCGTGCAGCTGGAGCTGGAAGAGGCGACCTACCAGTTCAAAGTACAGTACAACGACCGCTCGATTTCGGCCGAGTCCTACGTGGCCGAGACCGTCGACGCGCTCAAGGCGCGCTTCAAGGAGTTCACCACGCAGTTCCGCAAGCCGCAGGTGCGCGCGAAGCTCAAGGGCATGCTGGACGAGAAGGTGATGGACGTGCTCGAGCAGCTGTACTGGCTCGACAAGCGCGCGCCCGAGCTCGGCGCGCTCGCGGCGGACCCGAAGGTGAAGCCGGACAACATCGAGCCGTACTGGCGCCACAAGCTCGAGGAGCCGTTCACGCACCACCCGCGCGCAGCCGAGCGGCTCATCGAGTTCTCGCACATGATCCTGCGCGACCGGATCGGCGTCACGTCGGACCAGGTGGAGAATTGCATCAAGCCGTACAAGTACGAGATCGAGGTGGACGAACGGGAGTGGGAAGTCGGGCGGGTGCGGTCCGTGGAGCTGTTTGAGAAGGAGGCGGAGATGTGTGAGACGAAGCTGAAGGATATAAGGAAGAAGGTCGGCGGAAGCCGGCGGCTGAGCGGGCTGCTATCGTACGTGAAGACATTAGAAGAGAAGGAACGGGACAGGCAACTGCGGAGATTGTCCGCGGACGCTGATGCTGAGGCCGAGGAGGAAACACCGGAGTCATATCGCTATCCTCCAGCACAAATTATCGATGGTGAGTGGCACGCATTACGGTTATGCCTGTTTCTAAGCGATCCCTACAGCCCGGCATGCGATGCAGTACAATGATAGGCTCGGCATATTAAAGCTACGTCTCCTGGCACTGAAATCAAAGCGGTGTCGTGCTGGACCAGAGAACGAGGCGTTCTGTCCCGAAGCTTTCCTTAATGTTGTCGCGGACAAGCTGGCCTACACCTCGGCGATGTTTATCAATATCGAACTGCTAGACCAGTTCTTCTACCAGGTATGTCTCACTCATACCGTTGATGTAGTGTATTCTTACAGTTATCCAGTTCCCCCGCGAGATTGACTCGCGATTATTATACGACTTGGACCGCAGCGAGATCGTTGAATTTGCGCGCGAGAACCCCGCAGTGAAGCGCCATCTTGACCTCCAAGGTAGGAAGGAGAAGCTGGAAGAGGTACGTATCGGAAAGCCATTGTCCTCGCTCGGTTCTAACTGGCTACGCAGGTCATGAAGCAACTGAACAGCTTGTCTACACTGCGGTCTGACACTCAACCCCCACCACGGCGGCAGCGAGGACTATTCGGCGGGGTTTTCTGATTTCTAGTCTGCCTGGCTTGGTTTTTTATCATGTTTTATAATGCACCCATCAATACATTACTCTACTCCGCTTGCTGGACATATTGTGTAGTTTGCGAGCCCCAGAGCTAGGCATTACAGAGATATAAGACAAATAAAAACACTCTAAGGTTGCCCGGGGGGATAGGGAGTTTACAGCTTGGCTTTCTTTCCCTTCGCGACCTGTGGATGGAGTGTAAGATACAGTGCTTCGGTTATGCATTATGAACCACGTACGCTGAGGAGCCCATCGAGCTTGGTCGCAAGCATGACGTTGCCCTTTGTCTTTAGCTTTCCGGACATGAACGCCTTCTGGCCGTTCAACTGTGATAAACCGAGGTGAACACGTGAAAGGGGACCAGGGGAGAGCGCAATTAACGTACCTTGCCCTCCGCCAACTGCGTGAAGACTTCGTCAGAGAGAATGATGGTAACGTCGGCCTTGGGCTTTGCGGGGCCCTTGTAGACTGTCCCAGTCTTCTTCATGTCAATCGTCCATGTGGCCTCCTGCTTCTCCGGGTTCGTGACTTGCAGCTGGAAGATACCGTTTGTCTAACCAATACCAATTACGAACATGACATGAGCAGCATCCAAGGAAGGGAAAATGCACCACATACCTTCTTTATCATGGCCTTGCGCTCATCGTCGCTGACACTCTCGAAGGTCGAGCTGAGGTCGGAGATGATTTGGGAAGCCTGCATGCAGTTACGTTGTCAACGATCACTCCATTGCTCACTGAAAAATATGCATGCTTACCTGGAATCCATCAACTTTAAGGTCAGACATGTTAGATATTAGATTGCGGGGGTGGGGGTGGGATATAGATGGTGAAAGAGAGCAAGGTATAGTAGAGCTTTAAAGGTGCGTCTCACTGTCATATGATTTTGGGGGTGTCAATCTTGACGTCGGCGCGTGCCAGGTGCCCGGTTCGAATCCACAGCCGCGCGCCGTCAACTGTGCAGTACCCAAATAGTACCCGGTGCGAATGCATTTCACAATTCCATAGGTGTTAGGATTTGGTCAGGATTGATCTCCTCCAGGGACACTTTAATCTGCTCGATTGAAATCAGGGATTTCACTACTTGCTTTTCGTTGGATCAAATGATAGTGACAAGGCTAACATCCCCTTCTGCTAGAATCATTCGCAGTCCAGCAGCAAGACGTAGCTCAACAGGCTGATATTCCAAACCAAGCTCCTTCAACCCACTCAGCCCAAGCCGTTCGGTCTTTGTCACAAATATAAAAAGACCCCTATAACCGCTTATACGCCGCGTAAGGTGCACTAGCAGCGACCGGTGCTTCGCTACGGTTATTATGCTTAAGTCTGCAGATCATCGGCTCTTGTTGAGCACCGGGAGAAATCTAATTGTTAGTAGCATTTGAGTGTTGAGAAGTAAAATGTGCTGTCGTACTCGGGAGGTAAAAGGTAGGCCACTTGTGCCGCCCCCCTTCGGGGGTCGGCACCGTGGCCCTGTTGACCACTCACTGGCAGAAGCAAATGCCCGCCAGTCAAATCAGTCATGATCATTCCGAGCTCTGTACACTCGTGCTGCATAAGATAACTGTTGAAGATGATTGTAGTGGCCCAGATGCATGGCCCGTGCACCCGTGCACCTGTAGAATCAAGGGGGTCGCGGGACTTTTATATAGCACATGGGGTCTAGTTAGTTAGTTGAGCCTCAAGCTCGTTAGAAAACTTTTGGACCTGCGCTAAAGGCACCGAAGCGCCACCCCCTTGACCTCCGCGAACCATATGTACCCTCTCATATCAGGCTCTCGTGCGAGCCTTGTCGCGTCGCCCCACCTCCTCTTTCCAACCTCTTATGTTGAGCTGCCCCGCGTGCGCGCTCGCTTCGGAAACCCAACCTGCCAATGCCATAAAAAGCGTGAAATCACCATGTCATACCGCCTATTCCAAGACAACGGCTAGCGCCTCACAAGGCTGCACTCATCGACGGCCGGGGAAGGGAGGGCGAGGATGGGTGAAAGAACGGGGGACGGAATAATGAAGGAGAGAAGTAGAATTGATGCTGCCAGGTACGCACCCCCACCCGCCTCCCCCATGGCACACTCACAAGCACTCGCGGGCTTCTCTAGCAGTCCCTGTCGATGCTGCATGTATCAACGCAGCCACCGGGTGTGATTCAGCCCCCTGCGCGCTCCAGCCTCCGCGCTCGCAATCCCACTTCCCCAGCATTGCACCAACACGATGCCCAACGCTCCCACCACTGCATGCACATCCACAGGGCCAGCAGCCATGGTCGACGTCGTGGAAACTGTCGCCCTCAGCACACCGCACCCGCCGACGTCTCCACCGTCGTCACGCTCAACCTATGCCCGCAACGCACAACACGAATCCTCGCGTGACCGTCTCGCGACATGCGAGGCACACGAAACACACAAAGGCCCCCTGGGATCCCACGCGCGAGCTCGTTCAGCTCGCATTCCCAACACGACCTAACTGTCCGCGCGAGCTCATCACACCGGTGTCGCACGCCTTGCCAATGTCGCGCTAACGCGCGCACACTCGCTCCCGCTGCCACAGCGCCATCCCAATCGACCGTGCGAGAACCCCTACCGCCCAATACGCGCAGCACAGCTTCTTTGCCTGTCAAAAATTATTTGCACGCCCGCCCACACTCACGGCTGTCGCGTCGCGTCGGCGCGCCGCACGCTCCTGTCACTGCCAGGCCACCACGCGGCACTCGCAGCCGTGCTCGAAAAAACAGTTGTTGCCGCTGATGTGCACAATGTGCTCGCCCAATGTGCAGCTGTCATGTGTTCCCGCGCGGTCCCACCGCCGCACCGGCATGGACGATCTTAGCCTAAGTGGCTCTACAAAGCCGACGTCAACACTCACGTGTGCCGCATTGCATGCTCGAATACCAGCATCCATCTCGGCAAGCTTGAGCAGAAGGGGGGATGTTCATAGTCCAAGCTATCATTTTATGTTTATATATGCTTGTTATCATCTACTTATGCTTCTAATATGACCATTATACCTCCTTTTCGAACTATAGCACACTCCTGACAGACTTATCCGTGAGTTCGGAGGTTGTTAATCTAATCAGTTACCCGATATGGTAATAGATAAGATAATATAGTTAGTTAGTTCAGCCTTCGAGCAGTTACAAAACTTTTCGACCCCATATACTGGCTAAAAGTCCCGCGACCCCCTTGTGTAGAATACCCGCAAGATTGATAGCAGCAGAAAGGATGTCAGAAAAGCGAATTGAAGGAGGAGAGAGGATGAACATCAGCCACATGCCACATTCGCCGCTCGCTGGACTCGCTGGTTTGACTCGCTGATTTGACCCACGTGGCATGGGCGGAGGCAAATACTGTTCTCCTTTGTATATATGACTAGCAGCGACCCGTGCTTCACTACGGCCATTATACTCAGGTCTTAAAATCATCACTTATTGAGTGCCGCCCGGGAAAATCTACTTTTTAGTAGTATTTGAGTGCTGATAAGCAAAATGTGCATTTGTACTTACTCGGAGGCAAACTTTAGGCCACTTATGCCGCCCCCTCTTCGGGGGTCGGCACCGTGGCCCCCGTTCAAGTTGATCATTGAAGAATGCCTGTACATAGTCTCTGATGACAGAAAGCAATGCCTAAGCAGTCTGTGCCCGTGCTCCCGTGCCCGTTTCCTCCATTCTTGTTCATACTGTACCCCTGGTTGCAAGAAGATATTGAATGAAAATGCTGCCCGTACCTGTGCCCGTGCCCTCCCATTCCCGCGCCCTAGAGCTTAGCAATGATCTAGCTGATTTGGATGTGCCCGCTAGTTATATGAGCTGTACCCCTGCAGCTTGAAGCTGCAAGAACACGATATACTTATGTGAAAGCAGTCCGAGCCCGTGCCCGTTACCAGTTGCCCATGCCAGTTGTGCCCATGCCCGTGCCCGTGCCAGTATGTCCGAGCCCGTGTGTGTGTCGGTATGTATCTACCTGTGCCAGTACTGCAGTAAGATGCCCGTGCCCGTGCCCGTTCCAGTGCCCTCCCATTCCTAAGTCCCAGTGGATCCGGATAGAAGCTGCAGCTTGAGGTGGCGAGAAAAGTTGCAGAATCATGTTTGTCCGATGCACCTCTCCGACCTTGCCGCTGCTCGCAGCGCGATGCGAGAGGACTTGAAGCAAAACAATTTCAGAGCTGATTGGGGCACCCGTGATGCATAGTCGAGAGCCGTAAAGTCGAGCCAAATGGCATAATTATTGATTTGCAGATGAAAGCTAACAGAAGTACTGCACCCTTAACAGGAAGGCGATTTAAATCCAGCCGGCGAATATTGCGGAAAGCTCTGGGATCTGCTGACTGAACCTCTTCAACATAATGTAGGTATGTAAAACTTGAGATATATATAGGCTGTACCAGACGTGGGCTCACCGGGAAGTCCGAAAAATAAACCGAACCCAATATGTAGTTGCCAGTAGTAAAATGAAACCCAAGTCAGTCACTCGTCTTGGTGGCCGAAACCCAATATATGGAAGGGTAGCGGGCTCGATGTCGGGTATTGGTCCCCAACATGTGAAGTATGGTATCAGAAACGGCTCCAGGCAATTCACAATGGCACGGCAACCCTGAGGACGGCCACACAATGGAGGAGTGCATTGCAATTTTACAAAAACACACCCCAATTCATGACAGCCATTCATGAACAATCCGCAAAATCAATCATAGGGACCACCTCAACCTGACCTTACAATGAACCTACTATTGATGTATAATACGAATTTTTACAAGGATGCTATTTTGATACATAAAAATGCATTATAAGCGCCCGCCGATCCTTAATAGCCTCTTATAATTGTATGTCATTATCATAAGCCTCATATTTCATTTAAAGTTCACGTGATCATTATAATCGATTATAATGGAACCCTCATCTCGTAAGAGTGCTTCGGTGTGAGAAGGCCCTTATTTGCGCCCATCTCGATCTTACCAAGATTCTCTTCTGATTTCAAGGCCTTTTATGCAAACCTGCCTCCAATATAAGCCTAGTTCGATCTTGGTTCCCTTAGATACCTAATAAGGCCTTATCAGATGTAATAGTTTTTTCCGACAGAAAGTGAGTCTTACCTGAGATATCAAGAGAGATATGGGGTCTGGGATTGAGCAGTGGGCCTTAGAAGATATAGAAACCTATGAAATGAAAGAAAGCAGGTTTTATTTTATTTTAAAAAAGTGAATTAGAGTCCGAATCGGAACGCGCGACAACTTGCAATCGTTGCGCGACAGACACGTCGTGGTTTGGCCAGCGCGGTATGTGGATTGGTCAGGCGTGTATTGGTAAGCATAAGAAATTAGGGCCCCTAGCGAGAAATAGGGGGGCAAGCTCCCCCACTCGTTAGATTTGAGGTAGTGATGTGACTTCAGAACAGAATTTATGTCCAAACAGCCCGACAAAAATAAATTGACCTGCGAGGATGTCACCACCCAAAACCACGGATCACGGAAACTATCCACGCCACTTTGACTCAGGAAAAGCTGGAAATTTATTCGATGTCGGGAAACTCATTTCCCGAGCTTTCTGGGAGAGCAATAAATTTTACATTTAGTCCTGGGTGACCCCCCCACCCAGTGTACCGGAATCTTCCGGTGTGTACCTCTTGCATTTGGCTCCCGTTTTCCCGATGCGTAGTGCGTGATGAGGTCTACTGACCAAATTCAGCGAGTGATGCTTCAGAATATCTGAACTGAGTCAACAGGTCTCGCGAGTCGTCTGTGTCCTCGGGACCTGAATGAGAACGTACTCTATTGAAGTTGAAGGTGATGAAACCGGCTTACCGTATGACCAAAGGGCCTCCAAGAGCGATCTCAGCAGCTTCGGAAAGTTCTCTGGAAGCTCTTCCAAAAAGTCTTTCGAAGTGACCCATTTCAGAGTGACCAGCAGACAGGCGATGAATCCCGACTTCAGTAGTTTGTCACGAATGTCCTCTATTACTCGTGGGTATTAGTGCCAAACTAGATTCAAATCGATCATGAACATACCATGCTTTACCATCTTCGCGGTAGCGATAAAGAGATGACATTGTTCGGTCCTAATCGACTGTCGTAGAATACCCGTCATGGGAGTCGTGAATGTATTCTCTTTTAGAAGGTCCCGGAAATCGTCTGAAGCGTTATCAGTTTCATGTTAACGTCGCTCGAAGAGAAAAGCAGACCGTATTCCACGAGATCGCCTATGTGTTGGAGAGCGAACACCCGCGAGTCCCAATAGTCGTCCCTAAGTATATCTACGAGGATGTGGACGAGACCAGAGTCAAGAAGAACAGTACGGGAGGTTTCTAACAATCCTTTAGATAGCATAAATGTCTGAATCTTGGCTGGTAATTACTCACCATATTCAGCCAATTTGGCAAGGACGTTGGCCGCTGACCGCTGCACATCTGAATATGGGTCGTTGAAGAGAGCGAGAACACCTTCGACACCGCCGTTTGCGACGATTTGGCCTCGGCAGTCCTCTGATACAGCATTAATAAATGTTTGAACCCTGGCAGGTAAATACGCACCATATTCAACCAATTTGGCAAGGGTGTCAGCCGCTGACCACCGCACCATCCAAATTTTGTCATTGAAGAGCGCGAGAACACGTTTGACACCGCCGTTTGCGACGATTTGGCCTCGGCAGTCCTCTGATACAGCATTAATAAATGTCTGAATCTTGGCTGGTAATTACTCACCATATTCAGCCAATTTGGCAAGGGTGGCAGCCCCTGACCGCCGCACGTCTGAATCTTCGACATTGAAGAGAGCGAGAACACTTTTGACACCACCGTTTGCGACGATTTGGCCTCGGCAGTCCTCTGATACAGCATTAATAAATGTCTGAATCCTGGCAGGTAAATACGCACCATATTCAGCCAATTTGGCAAGGGCGTTGGCCGCTGACCTCCGCACATCTGAATCTTCGTCATTGAAGAGAGCGAGAACACCTTTGACACCGCCGTTTGCAACGATTTGGCCTCGGCAGTCCTCTGATACAGCATTAATAAATGTCTGAATCCTGGCAGGTAAATACGCACCATATTCAGCCAATGTGGCAAGGGTGGCAGCCCCTGACCGCCGCACGTCTGAATCTTCGACATTGAAGAGAGCGAGAACACGTTCAAGGATTTGGCCTCGGCAGTCCTCTGATACAGCATTAATAAATGTCTGAATCTTGGCTGGTAATTACTCACCATATTCAGCCAATTTGGCAAGGATGTCGCCCGCTGACCGCCGCACGTCTGAATCTTCGTCATTGAAGAGAGCGAGAACACGTTCAAGGATTTGGCCTCGGCAGTCCTCTGATACAGCATTAATAAATGTTTGAACCCTGGCAGGTAAATACGCACCATATTCAACCAATGTGGCAAGGGTGGCAGCCCCTGACCGCCGCACGTCTGAAATTTCGACATTGAAGAGAGCGAGAACACGTTCGAGGATTTGGCTTCGGCAGTCCTCTGATACAGTATTAATAAATGTCTGAATCTTGGCTGGTAATTACTCACCATATTCAGCCAATTTGGCAAGGGTGGCAGCCCCTGACTGCCGCACGTCTGAATCTTCGTCATTGAAGAGAGCGAGAACACGTTCCAGGATTTGGCCTCGGCAGTCCTCTGATACAGCATTAATAAATGTTTAAACCCTGGCAGGTAAATACGCACCATATTCAACCAATTTGGCAAGGGTGTCGCCCGCTGGCCGCCGCACCATCCAAATTTTGTCATTGAAGAGCGCGAGAACACGTTTGACACCGCCGTTTGCGACGATTTGGCCTCGGCAGTCCTCTGATACAGCATTAATAAATGTCTGAATCTTGGCAGGTAATTACTCACCATATTCAGCCAATTTGGCAAGGGTGTCAGCCGCTGACCGCCGCACGTCTGAATCTTCGTCATTGAAGAGAGCGAGAACACGTTCGAGGATTTGGCCTCGGCAGTCCTCTGATACAGCATTAATAAATGTCTGAATCTTGGCTGGTAAATACGCACCATATTCAGCCAATTTGGCAAGGGTGTCAGCCGCTGACCCCCGCACGTCTGAATCTTTGTCATTGGAGAGAGCGAGAACACCTTCGACGATTTGGCCTCGGCAGTCCTCTGATACAGCATTAATAAATGTCTGAATCTTGGCAGGTAAATACGCACCATATTCAGCCAATTTGGCAAGGACGTCGCCCGCTGACCGCCGCACGTCTGAATCTTTGTCATTGAAGAGAGCGAGAACACGTTCGACGATTTGGCCTCGGCAGTCCTCTGATACAGCATTAATAAATGTCTGAATCTTGGCAGGTAAATACGCACCATATTCAGCCAATTTGGCAAGGGTGTCAGTCGCTGACCGCCGCACGTCTGAATCTTTGTCATTGAAGAGAGCGAGAACACGTTCGAGGATTTGGCCTCGGCAGTCCTCTGATACAGCATTAATAAATGTCTGAATCTTGGCTGGTAATTACTCACCATATTCAGCCAATTTGGCAAGGGTGGCAGCCCCTGACCGCCGCACGTCTGCTGAATATTTATTATTCAAGAGAGCGAGAACACCTTCGACACCGCCGTTTTCGACGATTAGGGCTTTATATCCCAATGTCTTTTCAAGCTGCCAGCTGTCTACTCATAATGCAACGCACATTGATATCTTTGAATCCTAGGTGTCAATAGCAGCACTCACCGTAACGGGAAACAATCTTGATTTGCAAGTTGAACTCAGAATCCCATGTCACTCCTGGTGTAAGCTGTCAGAAGGCTCGAATTCGGCAGCTTCAAGCTCTTACCCCATGCTTCCAACTCAGCTCTCATCCAATACTTCCATTCAGTCCTTGAAATCAACCCTATCAAATCCTTCATCTCCTCGACACCGTGGGCGGTGAAACTGCATGCAGGCGCTTTATTCCAAATAAATTGCGGGTGGATATGGAAACACAGTATTAGTACGGACCTTTTTTCAGCCATGTTGATAAAAGCTCCAGAGCCGATATTTCTATGATCCAACTGCCACTCTCCAAGGCGCGGGGCAGTGAGGTAAGCACACCAGATTCGACAAATTGTGCATGACGGTCATCTATTCGTGACTGCGCATCAGAATTTGGATTGAATGGGTGTCATTGGATTGTTTACCTTGTGCCACAAATGATGTCGCAATATCAAGCGCAAGCCGCTGAGGATGATGATTCTCGTTCTCAAGCAAACAGTGTGCATCATTCAACAGTCCCAGAACCAAGACTTCTTCACGTGTATTGCCTGACTAGAATTAAAAATCGATGGTTACGGAATCGAGACAGAAAACCTACCATCCCATATCCAGCACTCGATTATGTAACCCGCGAAACTCCGTATGTTGGAGTCTTCGTCGTTAGCCTTGAGTGTCGTCAGCACGGCGCTGATTCCTGCAGTCAATGAAGATTCATCGCGTCCGCCTGCTATCCCTTTTGAGTGCTGACACACACCGGATGTTGCACAACACTTACCACCTTTAGCCCACTCGAAGATACCGCGGAGAGCAAGAAAGCGCATATCCACCTGCGGATCGACGAGCATCTTTACAAGGTTGTTCACTAGATCATTTTGCGACACGGAAACTTAATAATTCATATAAGCACACATCACAACCACCACAGAAAAAGACAATTACCATTTTCTGAACATTGCTTGATCGCATTCAAGAATGGCTTCCGAATGAATGGGGCAGAGGGACCGCTTTCCAGAGTTACCGCGAGTTCAGTGATTAGCCCAAGACTCAACAATAACAGATATATCGGAACTGGAACAACTTAGATATGATTAACGCTGCGGTCGGAATTGACTAACCTGGTGAAAATTTGCGCAGAAACTCTTTGGCAACCTTGCAGTATACGAGATCTCGAAGTAGGACCGATATCAAGATTAGGACTTTGCTTTCTTGAAGCCTGAATGCCAGATGGATGAGCTTCTTGAAAAGTATCATGGACAAACACACACCAAGGTAGCTCGGTGGGCCTGGCAAATTTGCAGAGCGCTTCAAGACCCTGGACCTGAAGTTTCATATTGCCCTTGATACGATCGTTGTGCAAGGCGAGTAGGACTCGATGGGATGCGTCCTCGACCTCGTTAAGAGCGTCACACCCTCCATCTTAACAGATAGTATGATCGTTATCTATATCATAAATTTGAAACAAAGAATCACTAACCTGACCATGTCAGGACCGTCAGCCGATGCAGCGACGTCAGAGCATCCACAGCGGGGTTTTCAAGGTTTTCGATCACCGTCTTCGCTGCGGTTACATCAAATATATCCATCTCCAGAAGATCTTTCCAGTCGTTGGGGCAAATGAATTGGGTCTCGCCTGATGATGTTATCTCACTTCTTGAATCAAGTAGTTTTTTCCATTTGGCTGAGAGATCAGTCTTGGAAAGATGAGGCAGAATGGCCTTCGGTTCGTAGCCAGAAGGAGAGAAGGCAACGGAAGCGTGAACCTTCTGCCCGGCTTGGACTTTGCGGCCTCTGCCACGATGCCAGCTTGGTCATAACATAACGTAAGCGGATGGAATGCAGCAGCTGGAAAATACAAGGGCTCACCGCATCGTCATCTCTTCGTGGGTTTTGTAAGAGAGTCGAGTGAATGGCATATACTCGAAAAGTTTCCAAACCCCTGTGAGCGATTCGTTCACAGCGCCCAACTCGTCCCATTTCCATTTGGCATTGTAGAGCTTCATTTTCAACCCGCACGATATCGCCTCGTAGCACATCCAAAGCAGCGGAACGCCGCTGCGGTTCAAGTCGGGATTCAGCCCATTGCCGCCCCCGCTGCTCGAATCAATTAGCTGTAATCAAACATCGCATTAGTCTGGGAATACTCACATGTCGGAGTGCGTCCCGGTGAACCAGGTCTCTTTGATGTGTGGCTTTGCAGAAATGTTCTGTGGTTCCGACTGAACAACACTGCCCCCGTTTCCTTCTGCGTCGGCGTTGGGATTAGCTGGGGGTACGAAATCCGGACCTGCTCCACCGCGCGCATATTCCGGCAAGAACTTCACTCGACGTTCGTCTAGCGCTAGAGCATGTCGGAAGTAACATATGTTATCTGGGGCCGTCGTCCCCGGAAGGTTTTTCCCCCTCACAATTCCGATCGAGGATACGGTATCCCTGTCATTCATATGTTAGCAGAATTTGACAGCAGCCAGGGCGAATCGCGCACCAGACGCCTACAAAATGAACCCTAACATCCCGGGAAAACGTGTCCTTAAACCGTTTCGACATGGCCTCGGGCGGCTTCGTCTCGGCATCAATAGATGCGGTGGGCATGGGAGGCACTTCGCTATTGTGGTCGGCGTAAACCTCATATGCACTGTAAGAACATGTCAATCATTGCTGACGCTTAGCTCTAATTAGTACATACAATGGAATCTGCTCTTCGTTGCCTTTGTAGATGAGTCCGACCTGAAAGGATGGGTCAAAGGAAGAGCACGAACTCGAACATAGAACAGTACTTTATGGATCATGGCCGCCAGAGCGCGCACTTGGTAGGCGCCTCGAGAGAATCCTTGATGCGATATCAGCTTGAGTTAAGCGTGTAATATACAGGTGATTTTACCGAACAGAAATATACGATCACCGGGCTGAAAGTTGTCAGCCACCCAGCGATATGCATTTATCACGATCTTCTCGAAGTTCCTGCAAAGTGGATTTCAGCTACGCTAAGGGAAACGAATATGCAACATCGATTCGAACCAAGCGATTCCTAGGTCGACAGAGTTATCAACGACCTGTTTCCAGTAGTTCAGTGATTTCCACGAAGGGGCAGCATAGGTGCCAATCCCGCTGTTGTAATAAGTAATCTGGGAGTCGTCCTTGATGATTTGGCTGTATAATTGTATGACATTTGTACTCTTGGGGTAAATCAGCGTCGTCATAAGGGAAAGGCGGACATGTCACTCAACGTGCTGACCGAACTGATTTGAGGTCCCGTCAATGTGGACGGCGAGAATTCTGCCCTTTTCGCTCTTAGGTGGGCCATTTATTTCAGCACATTTGCATTGGGGATTGCAATGTCTGCACAGGCCCCCGGAAGCTGTGCCCAAGGTCTATCCGTTTGGGCGCTGCCGCCTCCGACAACGATGACGACCAAGCAGAGTACAGATTATATCACATTCGCGGTGAGATAGATGTGCTGACTGTATTAATTCACACTGGTACACTCTGTAGAATTATATTGGCAATACTCCTCGAGTTTGGGGCATTTTTTGGATTTCGTCGGCCAGAAGTTGGTCCTCAAATCCGCAATGACCAAACAAGGGTAAACAAAGGCTTTGCTGGCGCCACATCGTCATGTTGCTCCCTTAGACTACCTGTAGGGTGCGTAGTTGGGGAGTCCGGAGACCCCAGTGCGAAAGAACGCTGAAAAAGTGGAATGTGCCCGTGCTAGAACAAGATTCGTGTTAGAAATATTGCGGATTGTGGCGCGCGGACCAGGCGGATAGACCTTGGGCATAGCTTCCGGGGGCCTGTCTGCACGGAGAATTGTGTCAGTAAGAAAGTCGACCCAAGAACATCGCGGCTTACTTGGGAACAGGGATATCTGCGGTCGACATCCAGTTTATTGCACAAAGAACTATTTGGGTTCGGTAAGTTGATGGTGAAGTGGAAGTAGAGAAAGAAAGAGTACTGAGCCTACTTGAAGTACGTTGCTAAGCTAATGCAAAACGTGTTTTGTGGCTCTCTACCCCGTGGCGAATAGCTGAATAGACCATAACAATCTCACCTGTGATCGGCGAGGCTCAATTGAATTAAACCCTACTAGGGTCGAAAGAAGAGGAACTCATTCTGAGCTGCAGGCAACCTGCAGGACCGCATGCAACTCGGAGATTTCATCTCCGACTCCCAGTTACACGGGCACATAGCAAACGGTGCGAAACCAAGTTATGGGTTCCGGATAATAGATATAACAAGGGCGACGCAGGGTGCTGATTGCATGTTGTAGGGACAGGCTCGGGACAGGCAGCTTGTTATTGAAAGACATTCACCCAGCAACTTGGGGGGCAATACCAAATCGGGATTTGTTTTCCATCACTCAAAATTAGACCAAGTAGCGTTCACGGATTTCACTAAGTGTGAGCGGCTGGAGGTGATTGCAGGGGCGAGGGTTCTTAGATACATTCTCAGCGGCAGGTATTGGGATTTAAATGATATTTTTATTGTCAAGATGCGTCAAGTAAAGATACAAGTACACAGTACTAGATGCAAGGCGGAAAGGGAGAGGTCAAAGGAATACTATGAGAGGATAAATGAATGGAACGTGGAGGAGAAGGACAGGGGAGCAGAGCGCGGGTGCATGCTATACCATATGTAGTCCTGCTCGTTGATCTTCACTTCCCCTACGCGACACATCCCCCCATCCTGCCCTGCCCTGCTCGTCGTATCCACTGTCGCTGTTCGTGACGTGTCGGTGCACATGTCGTTATTGCTGTTCGCTGGCAACACGCTGCGCCTGCTGGCGTGTTACAAGGCGCTGGCGTGTTACTGACGTTGGTGGTGGGCTGTGCTGATGTTGGGGAGGGTGCATCGAAGGAAGCGGCGAGAACACAGTCACAGAGGGCGAGGGGGACGG
>KV417509.1:231592-259363 GCA_001630335.1 Athelia psychrophila | reverse complement strand
GACAGGGTACTATTGTTGAGCGGGCGGTACTGTCGGTAACGTCCCGTATAAACTATCGGGGATAGTTCGTGGCAACTTGACGGTTCACGTATGATCTCGTAGAGTTTGCATCCGTTCTGGACCGTAAAGGATCTAGGGTTCGTCTTCGCTCAGTAGGCTCCCTGATATACCTCAGACTTAACTCTTTGGGGTTTCTAGTTCTCTACCGTCGCGACCGTAGACTGGCTGCATTCGTACGACCTAGCTTGGTACACCTAGATACTTATCTTTACATTCCATCGTTGACCCACTTCATTCTTGGGTACCCCGCCCTGCAACTCCTGTGGCAGGTAGGTGCGCCGGGGCTCAGTGAATAGAACTGTTTTTGGAGCTAATTTAAACACGAAGGGTTCGGCAGCATATAAGACAGAACCAAAGGTGGCGGTCTACTAAACTACCGCGTTCCTATCCACGTGAACATTACCGACCCTGGCACTCCCCCACGTTATATCAGTTCACTGACATTTGTCCCAGTAATCGTCCATATTTGTGTATGTATCAAACATATATGAACGGCCACACCTCGAGATACCAGTGATGTCGGCTAGGATCAGCTAAGCTCCCACTCCTCCCATATGACATGCGGTAGCTGGCATCCAAGTGTTTTAGACTTTTCAAGAGCAGGCCCCTTCGGCTATTTAAAAGAAAGCTCAATTCCGCTAAATTTTGCTCCATTTTAAATCCACCTGCACTACGCACTGACTTGGATGCCAGCTACCGCATGTCATACCGTCTGCCCCTTCACCACTCATTCCGACTGCAGCTACAACAGCTAGCTTTACTCAGGCGTAAGCCTTTAATACACAGTAGTAATGCTCTAACGACGCGCTTGCTATTTGAAAGGTGAGCTCCCGTTCCCAGCCGTTTTTATTGTAATTTATTGGCATACGGCCCCCACCTCCCCCCCACCCAGCCCCAGGTCCCCTGGGGCGCGCTTTAAAACAGTATCCCGCGGTTTTTTTTCAGCGACGTGGAGATCTGACCCACCTTGCGGCTCCCCCAGATCTAATAAACTATTGTGTCAACAAGTACGTTACAAATACGGACTGCCGAACCCTTTACTTCGGTTGGCCCTGGTGCGCATGTTGTTTGTTCCTAAATCACTGCCGCCGCTGCCGCCGCGCCTACTGTAGTGTATACCCTGGGTTTCACCGAAGCTTCTTTCGGCCGGTGGGTTCCTCTGGTCTCTGGTAGATCGCCTCGGTGTCGTTTTACCGTTACAATTGCGTTGTCATGTCCTCCTTAAGTGGCATAAAGTGTCTGAGCGCGGCCTTCTTGGCGCATTTCCGAACACAAACCTACGACCTCTATATCCCCGAGTGAGCCCCTTATGTCTTCCCTTCTTTGTCCGACATTCGCTGCTGTCGTGGCCGTGTAGCCTCCGCTCACGTTTCCTCTGACGCTTCTTCGGCTCTGTTCTGACCAGATTCCAGGTATGTGACGGATATACAACGAATAGATACAATAGATGCACAGATGAGACCCTAAATTGTACGCGGCGCCGAGCTTTTTTTTCAGGATATATCCCCCCACCCACCCACCAGACTCACACTAACGTCGCCTTTTTTATAACAGTCCCCCCGATCTCCCCCACCAAGTGCAGTTTTCGGTACAAACGGGTTTTTTCCCCGTATGTGACTGCTTTAAAATAGGAACGATGGGGAACGACCGACAATCTGCGGTCTGAATATCGGTACTGGTTAAGCTCTATTTTGTCCTGCCCGCCAAGTTCGCTTTTGCGCCACAACGGGCATGCAACACTCCCACTCCCCTTTCTTCCACTCTTACGATGTTCCTTTTATTGTCCCAGCTGGCCCTCGCGATATCCCCTCATTTACATACCCTATTCTGGCCCATTAATAATCCATATTATATCCCACGTGTACCACATAATCACATCCTTTGTACTATGTACATGTGAATTGAATTAGACCACTTGAACATTGACAAACGAGCGCAGTGAGAGCGTAGATAGAAGATATGTGAGCGAATAATCGATAGCGAATACAAGGTACAACAACAAAGCGCAGATCAAAGACCTAAATAATCGATAATCAAGCGGGGGCTACCTGCGAGTGGTAGCGCGGGCCATTCTGCCTCGCCGATCCAGGCGCCATCCACGCCGTCTGCGGGTGCGGCCCCGGCCCCCCGCTCTCGTCCGCATACTCGTACTCCTCGGACTGCTGGCTCGCCGCCGCGAGCAGCTGGGTAAAGTCCTGCGTGCGGCTCCCGATCTTGCGCTCGGGGAAGAACGGGTAGAACAAATTCGACGGCAGCTCGGGCATGGGCATCTGCTTGCTGTCGCTGCGCCCGAGCCCGTTCATGGGCACCTGCGCGTACGCGGGCGGCGGGAACGAGGCGGTGGTCATGACGGGCGTGCTCGGCTCGTGCTTGGCGACGACCACGAGGCTCTCCGCGTCCCAGTCCTGCTCGGAGAGGAGCATCGCGTCGCCGGAGGGGACGACGTCGCGCAGGTGGATGTCGAGCACCTTCTCTGCGAGGCTCGCGATGAGCGGGTGCTCGCCGTTGACGTCCTTGCGCTGCCAGCGCCAGCGCATGCGCGGGAGCACGTCGAGCGCCATCCAGATGTCCTGCACGACGATCGCCTTCTCCAGCCCGCCCGCCTGCGACATGTGCCCGTAGAGGATCACCATCGCGGCGATGTGCAGCGGGATGGGCGAGACGAAGAAGCCGATGTCGGGGAACTGGATGAGGTGGTTGTGGAAGATGATGATGTTGTGCGAGGTCGCGACCGCGTCCGCGAGCGCGCGCTGGCGCTGCGCCATCGGGAGCGTCTCCGAGTTGAAGAGCACGCGCAGGAGCAGGATGCGCGAGATGCCGAGCTTGAGGAGCGTCAGCCCCTCGTCCTCGGAGACGTCCATGATCAGATTGACCCGCTGCTCGTGCGGGAGGTTCTCGGACCCGATGAAGTAGCGCTGGTACCGCTCGGGCAGCTGCCGCTTGAACTCGACGAGGCCCTTGAGGATGCGCGACGCGTGCCGCGTGACGGTGTCCGCGCTCAGCTTCGACGGCGTGTACAGCGAGTTGATGATGTCCGCCTGGATCTCGGCCATCGGGTGCGAGTGCACAAAGTGCTCGCTGCAGTCGGACAGCTGCCCGCTGCGCAGGCGCGAGGGCCGCGGGGTGTTGGAGTCGTTGGGCGCGATGCCGAGCGGGCGGCCGAGGAGGAGGGAGGTGCCGCGGTCGTGCACCATCACGATGCCCCAGAGGCGGATGCGCAGCTGGCACTCTTCGTTGGTGAAGATGCCCTGCTGGGTCGGGTCGTGGTTCAGCCCGAGCTCGATCGCGAGGCGGACGAGCCCGCCCACGAGACGCCAGAGCGTGCGGCCTTGTCGCTAGTATGGGTGAGTCAGGAGTCGTTGCGACAAGCGCGGTACATACCTCGGTGTAAAGATACCAGTGCAACAGGATGAGCGCTTGGAGCGCCGAGATGGTCGCCTGGATCTCGGGCTTGTAGAACAACCCCCAGTCAAAGAACTCACTGTGATTCGGCCAATCATCCGACAAGGTCACCTGCCCCGCCATCGGACTCACGTCCTTCTTGTTCACCTGCCGATTGTGGTCATTCAGCGTCCCCAATGCGAGCACCAGATACATCGTGCAGATGAACCCCTGGTCGTGCCGTGTGGTGATGCGCCCGTCGTACAGCTCGTTGAGGCTGCGCTCGAATTCCGCCTGGTCGAGCGCGGGCCGATTGTAGTTGAGGTGGGTAAAGTACACGTCGACAATGTGCTTGACCGTCGCACGGTCCTTGGGCAGCCAGATCTTGACGCTCGGGCTGGGGTGTGAGTTGTGCTCGACGCGGCTGCGCGGCAACTCGACGGACACCCAGCGCAAGGGGTCCTTGGGCAGCGTCGCCTCGTCGATGCGGCGGTCGCGCCCAGAGGTCAGGCCGCCCGAGCCGACGGCGAGGTCCTCGTTGTCGTGGGTGACGGCGGCGAGGCTGTTGATGATCGCCGCGTTCACGCCAAAGTTCTTTGCGAGCGCCTGGGTGTTGGTGAGGTCGTTCGACTGCGGGTCCTGGCCCTTGATCTGCGGGGGCGCGTCGACGAGCGGCGGGGGCTCAAAGTGCTGGGGGTAGCCGAGGGTCGGGGGGCCCTGCATGTGGTGCGCGGGCGGCGAGTACTGGGCGCCGTAGGGCATCTGGATGCCGCTGAACGGGGGATGACCGCCCATTTGCGGCTGTGGGGGCTGTGGCGCGGGGTAGGAGAAGGCGCCCTTGGGTGGGGAGAACCGCTGTGAAAACTGCACGGGGGGTTCCTCGCTGGACACATGGTCGATGTGGATGCCCTCGCGCGCGCAGATTTCGCCCAGGGCTTCTAGCGTGAAATGCGGGAGATGGCGCTGGAGAAGCGCGGTGCAAAGTTTTAGCTGATGTTCGACGAGGTCGGTGTGGCCGCGGAGCGTGAGGGTCTGCTTGTGCCTGTCCTCCTGGTGGCAGGGGGTGCCTGCGTTGCTGCATGCCGAGCATTTGGGGTGTTTGGAGTCGCACTAGACAATGGACGTCAGCATTAGGGGGACAGGAAATTGCCGTCGGTGTCGCCCGGCGGGACGGGACTTGCCAGTCAGCACTTGCCTTAATCTTCTTGCTTCTGCACCGCGCGCAGGCTTCGTGCGATCGACGCAGACGGCGGGGCTCAGAGGGCTCATCCGACGAATCGTTCTTTTTGCGCTTTCGGGGGGGCTGGGCGGGTGGCAGCTGGGGCAGCTGCTGCTGAGAGTCCATTTGCAGTGCGCTGTGCAGCGATTGCGGCTGATTGGACCCCGGCTGGTCCATGGGGTGTTGGTTGTGGGACATGTACAGTTAATACACAATATGAGCAGAAGAGAGACTCGAGAGTATTCCGATGATTGAGTTGATTCCGCTCGCAGCTGGCTGCCGGCAACCAAATTTGTAACCTCTTGCGTTTCTGTTTTGGGCTACATCGCCCTTGCTCTCCCCTGCCATGCCGCCCCCTCCCCTCGATCTCACTAGCCATTCAAACGCTTCAGAGTACACTCTCGCGACCGTCCACTACAGAGACGATGGCCCAAACACACCCACAACACCGCTCATGATAACACCCACGGGGCCCACTTATGGGGCCACTGCAGAGCCCCGCTCGCCCACGGCACCCGCTCCAAATTCCCGCAAGCTGCTGTTCAACGCGGCCCTCAAGATGTCCACTATTTTTGTCGTCAGCACCATCGTGCTCGGCGGGACGCTGTACTTTGCGCTGCCCACCCTCGAAGAGTGAGTGTTGCCCGCCTCGACGATCCCACGTGTCTTACGATAACTATAGGGACGACCGGCCGCTCCTCAAGATCCCAAAGTCGTTCGCTCAACTACAGTCGCTCAACTACCTGCTCAAGAAGTACCGTGATATTTATCCGTACCGCATCGTTGTCTGCTATGTGATAACCTACCTCTTGTGCGATCCCTCCTGCCTCCCCTTTACTGCGCACTAATGCCACGCGCACAGCCTGCAAGCATTCTCCCTCCCCGGCTCAATGTACCTCTCCATCCTCGGCGGCGCCGTCTGGGGCGTCCCGCGCGCCCTCCCGCTCGCCTGCGCCTGCGTCGCCACCGGCGCCACGCTCTGCTACCTCATCTCCGCCGCCCTCGGTCCCGCCTTCCTCACGCTCCCCAAGTGGAAGGCCAAGCTCGACACCTGGGCGACGCGCATCCACGCGCAGCGCGCCAACATCATCTCCTACCTCATCGTGATCCGCATCGCGCCGCTGCCGCCGCACTGGGTCGTGAACGTCATCTGCCCGCACGTCGGCATCGGGCTCGCGCCGTTCTGGGTGAGCACGTTCTTCGGCATCCTCGGCGTGAGCGTGATCCACACGACGATCGGCGGGAGCCTCGACCAGATGACGAGCGCGGACGACTTCCACCTCATCTCGTGGCGCAACTTCTTCGGGCTGAGCGCGGTGGTGGTGGGCGTGCTCATCCCCGTCGGGCTGCGGTACTTCTTCGGCAGCGGGGTCGCGGTGCAGGAGGAGGAGGCGACCGGGGGCGAGGACGAGGACGGCGACCAGATTCTGGCGGTGGGGCCGCCGGCGGCGCCGAAATACGCCAAGAACGCGCGGCTGGTGCTGCTGCAGGATGACGAAGAGGAGTTTGTGCCGTATGAAGACGGAGACGATGATGACGACGAGGACATCATCCTCGAGTCGGGGCCCGCGCTGGTGCTCAAGCCCGACGAGCCCACGCCTTCCGGCTCCCACTAAACTGCGAGGTGGCTATCTCATTTTTCGCCAACGATCCGCCACTGCACCCAACCCCGGGAAAGCCAAGAAAATCTCTCACTATGTATACTTAGTATTATTGACGCACTAGAGCTCCGTCAACATCCAACGGTAGACAAACTAATGTCTGCTGACGCCCGTTTGTGGTTCCACTCTACACTCTACCTTTGCACTGTCCAATATCCCTCTCCTTATTTCGCTGTATTCCAGGCTGCTTTGCGGACCATTTTTATCAGCTCTGCACTTGTACGTTCGTGTGCTCTCGGGACGTCGCACCGGCAGCAGTGGGCACACCGGAGCAGCCTTGAGACGGGGCGAGCACCGCTATCGCCTTCATTTTGCGACAGGCATGATGTTCAAACGTTCCTGCAGCTATCGCGATGAGATGCAGTCCACACTGTGGGCCGTACTGTGGACTCCAGTACGGCCCAGGATACTCGCGTGGCTCGGCACGAGCACCGCGATCGCGTTCAATTAATGTTTTGGCGACATGCAGTCGAATTTAGACATGATAGTATTCAGACCACGGTCCAACTGCAGCGGAGATGCCAGGATACCGAGACGGGGCTCGGGACGAGCACCGCAATCGCCTTTATTCGACATGCAGTCCAGTTTAGACATGATGCTCGAACAACGTTCCGACTTCATTTGAGATGCGGTCAACAGACGAGGATATCCGGAGTTTATGCAGGTTCAATCAGAATTGTCTGATGTTTGCCCTCGGGAGACTAGGTCAGCGGTGCTCATTTTGGTGACATGCAGTCGAATTTAGACGTGATATATTCAAATATCGTCTCAACTTCAGTGGCGACAGTACGGTCCAGTATGTTAAGACGGGGCTCGGGACGTACATGCACCGCAATCGTCTTCATTCGACCTGCAGTCGAATTTAGATAGTACGGTCCAGGATACTGAGACGGGCCTCGGGACGAGCATCGCAATAGCCTTCATTAATAATATTTTCGCGACATGCAGTCGAATTTAGACGTGATATTCAAACATCGTTCCAACTTCAGTGGCGATAGCACGGTCCAGTATGTTAAGACGGTGCTCGGGACGTACACCGCAATCGTCTTCATTCGACTTTGAGTCGAATTTAGACAGTACAGTCCAGGATAGCGAGACGGGCCTCGGGACGAGCATCGCAATAGCCTTCATTATTATTATTATTATTATATTTTCGCGACATGCAGTCGAATTTAGACATGATGCATGCTGTTCAAACAACGTTAACGTTAATGTTCCAACTTTAAGTCGACAGCACGATCCGGGATACTGCCACGGTCGCGTCCCAGTGTCCTTCCGCCCAGTGCGAATCCCGCCCCCGCTCAGCATAATAATGTGTACAGGATTTGGATTCGCGCGATGCGAAAGCGGCAAGCCAACCCCCGATCATCCGTCCCGACATAGCAAATCTCGGCATAATGTTCAAACGTTTTAACTTTAGCTGAGATGCGATCGACAGTACGGTCCAAAATACCGTCACAGCCCTGTCCCATCCTTCCCGCCCAATACGAGTCCCGCCCCCGTTTCGCCCCGCTCAGCATAATAATGTGCAGAATTTGGATCCGCGCAATGCGAAAGCGGCAAGTCAGCCTCTGGTCATCTGTCCAATGGGTGTGCGTCTGGGGTGCATATGTCTGCATATGCTTCCTAAATCGCGCGGACATCTGATCGCAGTGCTGATTGGCTGATGATAGCTTGCCGCCCTCGATCAGCGCGCGCACAGACGGCGAGATTAAAGTGGGTGATGAATTTCCTCCTCCTGCAGGGCATCTCGATTCTCCAGTGAAATAGCTCTCGTTTAGGGAAACGGCCTGGTCGTATATATGTATTTGAATCGTGCAAGCCCGACGTGCCGGCTCGTGCGAGTGGAAGCTGCCACCCAGATCCAGGCGCGGGAGATCATTCCCCCGACTCAAGTCTCAGCGCCAAAGACCGTAAATCCGAAAACGGCAAATTATTGGTGCAAACATAGTACAAGCTTTAAGGATAGTGCTTTAAGTTACGGTGCCCCTCAGGTACGCACGATTGTGTTTCGCCGGCCATTGCCTTCTGCAATGGCTATGAGACCCTTCGGTTATATTATTTGGAGATAACCGCAGGGGCCGCAAGCGTGTCTGGCCTGCGCAAGATCGCAGCCCCTCCGCCAGAGCGTCGGAATAACGCATATGCAGGCAGACACGCTGGATAAGAGTCAAGACCCCGTCCTATGTATGTGTGAAGTTGCAATCAGCCGGTGCATCAAAGGCATGTGAAGGAGGCATCTAGAAGCTTCAAAATTGATTGTGTATTTGCAAGTGAGCAGGTGTAGCGAATAAGCCTCCCTGCTACGCCGATAGGCTGACTGGGACATGCAAGCAGGCACGCAATCTTGTCCGCCGGCGTCGGGCAGGATCCATAGATTCACATTTAAGCAATGGTGGTCGAGGCCTGCTGTGAACAGCGCCGGCTTTCGTACGATACTTGCATTGGGAATTAGACGGTGCCCCGCACGGCGTAACTGCCGGATGAGACATGTCTTTTATGATTGCGGTTCAGCGGCCGTCGCCGGATGAACCAGAGTATTTGCGGCCCGCAAAATTGACCCGTCAGTCCTAGTGCGAGCCGGTCGGCAGCCTCATATAGCCAGTCGCGGCGAGTGTTCGCGCCCGCCACGCGTGGAGTCATGCAGATTCAAACGGCGGCGCAGAGTCACAGCCTCGACCTCGTTCAGATCGTTTGGGACGATTCTGGGGTATAAGTCCAGATCCACCGTCTATGCCCGCAAGCTGCAATCATAAATGAGATATGCCCTTTTGCGACGGTGCACGGTGTTTGCCGGGCACGAACGGTTGGCGCCTCGATTCCGCCATTTAGTTCCGCCTCGTGGGCCCAAATGCTGAGGAGATCACTGGCCCGTTCCTGTGAAGGAGCATTCAGAACAGCCTCTATACTGTCGAAAATCCGGCATAAAGGATGTATGCCAGGAGGTACAGAGGAGAGGGAGAGACGGTGACAGAGGTAGGGAGGGTCATACCGACCGAATTTCTGCCGTGTGTAAACCCGGACATGTGCTAGCGGGTCCGACAGTGTAGCAAGCAGGTGCGCGGGGGTCATGAGGCTGGGGAGGCGAGGGAAAGCTGATGCTAGCTGCACCGTATTCAGAGCGGGCAGCCTTGGGGATGCAGCCAGGAGTGCAAGGATGTAACGGTGCGGGATCGACAGGAAAGATTTATACAAATTCCCCGATCGGGGCGGTGGCATAACGACTTGCTATGTCACAAAATAAATTCGTTTAGAGACTCATACAACCAAGCTTCATCCACTGCAGCTGGCGTTGTACTGAGTATCATTGCTATGGGACGTTACATTTAAGCAGCAGGGCGGGGGAGGCTGGAGAAAAGGGAGAAGTATATTTATTAGAATTACATAAAAGCATGTCTAAAACAACTACAAATTGTTTCAATCCGGAAGTGGGTTGCCACACACTTGGGAAGGCAAGTCTGTGCACGCCGTCCGACAAAGGCCTCTCTCTCCCTCTCTCCCCTACCACCCTCCTCCCCATCCCCCTCCTCCCTCGCCCCACGGCTCTTGAAGCCCCACGGAAATCGTGCCACCCCAGGAATCGGCGCACAGCTCGCTTTTCTGCGCAGACACCACCCCTTCCCACCGCCCTGTGCGGGTATCGACTGTGTTCCTTGGCTTAAAACCACACCCTTCCATCCGGCTCTACCCCTTTCTTGGTAAACATGGCCGATCGAAACCAATACCCGATGATGCCCCAGAACTTCAATCCGTCGCTTCTACAGCAGCATCAGCTGCAGCAGGCCCAACAGCAGGCAGGCCTTAACAACAACAATCTCGGCGGCATCCCTAATGCCGATAGCGCGCGCATGTGGCAGGCGATGCAGAAGGCTCAGGACACTTACCGTGCCCAGAACGGGACTGGAATGACGGAAACACAGGTCAATCAACAGGTGAGTCGCATCGCTCTCAACCCCCTGGTGGCTGGTCTGCCGGACACACGCCTAGTCATCATCAACTTCTGCGATGATGCGCGTCTATCTCCATGGATATTCCATTCAAACCTTCCATGTCAACGGCTTCCATGAAATCGCACACTCCCTTCACTTCGTATTACGTACTAACGTGCATTCTTTTCCCCCAGATGGCGAGCTTACTACAGAGCCAGAACCTTGCGCGCATGCAAGCACAGCATATGGGCCAACAGTCTCAGCAACAACAACAACAACAACAGCAGCAATTCGGCCTGGCAGCCGCCCAGATAGCCGCCGGACAACAACCGCAGCAACACGCCAACTTCCACGACCAGCAGCAGGGCCAGGCGCAAATGCCAGCCCAGTTTGGAGGCATGAATCCCGGCGCCTCACAGAACTTCGGCAACAACCAGAACAGGGCCGCGATGATGCAGGCGTTCAACCAGAGCCAGGTGTCGCGGCAGCTAGAGCTGATGGGCATGGCGCAGAACCAGCAACACCAGTCCCCACAGGCCGCCCCTGCCAACTTTGCGGGGCGGATGGCGCAGCAGGGCGGTATGGGCCAGGCGGGGCAGCCGCAGGGCAGCCCGATGTTCTCAGCCGGGCAGCTACAAGCCGAAGGAAGTCGTGCATCGCCCCCGCACCCCGCACAGCTTCCGAACCAGCCAGGCGCGCAGGGCCTTCCCGCTGGCCGCCGGCCGATGAACTTTGGCGAGCTGAGAGACCGTGCCATGCAGATCCAGGCGTACATCACCCAGCAGGAAAATTTGGCGATGAGCCTGAATACCCAACGGCAGGGCATGGATCCAAACCTGTTTATGTCGAAGATGCAGACCTTGGCGGGCGAGGTCAGGAACAAGAAGGAGCTGCTCAGCAAGCTGACGGCTGCGATGAGTGCCGCAGGCGCGCAGGCTCAGCAGCAGCAGCATCAGGGTCCTAATCCGGGGATGGGGTCGTCGCCAGCGCCGCAACATCAGCAGCTGGGGCCGTCTGGCCAGGCTCAGCCAGCGTGGATGGCACAGCATGGTACGGCGCAGGCGCAGGGACTGCAGATGGCTCGCGCAGCGCTGCCCTCACGAGGCCCGTCGCAGCCGCAGAACATGCAGACTAGTCCGCAGACCCATTCTGCGAGTCTCATGCAGCAGAATGGGATGGGCGTTCCGCAGCGGCCTGGATCGACGATGGCACCAGGGCAACTGCCCAACCAGGCTGCTCAGTTCATGCAGCAGCAGCAGCAGGCGCAGCAAGAGCAGCAGCTGCGACTGCAGCAGCAACAGGCTGCCATGCAGCAGCAGGCGCAGCAGCAGAATGGGATGCCGAACCAGTCGCTGCCTCCGCCACTTGACAAAGCCAAGTTCGAGGAGTCCTACGCTGCGTACCGAAACAACCGCCCGGTCAACATTAATGAGCAAATGATGCAGATCGATGGTCGACCAATTGACCTGCACGCACTACACTTTCACGTGTTGACCGAGGGCGGTGGCAACAAGGTGACCAGTTTGGATGCATGGTCGATGATTGGGGCGCGCATAGGCTTCCAGGCGTTCCCGGCCACGGACTCCAAGCCAGCTATGGCGGGACCTGGTGTCGGCGATCGGCTGCGGCACATTTATGCGGAGTATCTGCAGCAATTCGAGACCATCTACGTCCGCTCAGTGCTTCAGAAGAAGGGCATGTTCCCTCCGAATGGCAACGTTCCCGGAAACCTCGGACAGATGAATAACGGGGGCCCAGCTGCGAATGCTGCCCAGGTATGTCTAAACTTACATGTCATATTTTCTCCAGTGCTGATGCTTAACCAGATGAACGCCATGATGATGTACGCCCATGTACCGGCGGCGGATCTGCACGCCCGTGGCGTTCACGAGAACGTCATCCGTTTCGTGGAGACCCACCGCGCCCAACTGCAGCGCAGCGTCAAACAGCAAATGTCGTTTCGCGGGGTGGTGCAAAACGCCGGTGCCGCCAGCGGCGAACAAGGATTGGGTGTCAACGGGCAGTTCTCGCAGCCGCAAGCGGGGCCTGGTCCTAGTATGGCGCAGAGCCAAGCGCGCGGACCGCAGCAGGGCCTTTCGCCCGCCGGCATGAGCCTCGCGCCGCATAACGGTCACCCCCCTAATATGAATGGAGGTATGGCCCAGCAGGGACGTCCGACTCGTCCCTCGCCGGAACAATCACATCAAGCCTCAAACTTCGTTGCGCATGTGAAGACTGAGTTCTTGAAGAATAGTAAGCTTTTCCTGTTCTGACCATCGAACCTGCACTAACGCCTCTTTAGACTTGCCGAACATGACCCAGCACATCGTGCCGGACCAGGAGAAAGTCGAGTACAATCGCGTACTGGAGCAGGCTTTCCATGCGTCTCAAGAGATGGACCCAAAGCTGCCAATGTTTTTCTACGTGCTCAAAGAGGGTGATCTGATCAAGAAATTGGTCGCCATCGTGAGTTCTATTTCTCCGTAGTGATATACCACCTGCTGACCATCGTTTATCAGATTCTCACCACACGGGAACAGCGAAGTCTCATCTCCAATGGGACCCAAAAGTACATTCTATCTCTGATTACTTTGCGGAACATCATCCAGCAGCTCGCGAAGTGTAACGCGCAGTTCGCCGCCGCAGTTCAAGGGTTCACGTCCCAGCCGCAGGCGAGCGCAGCTCCTGCGTCGCCTAACCCTGGCCCCAATGGCGCTCCGCCCAGGCCACCCGTGATTCCACAGCAGCCTCAGTACCAAGCGCAGCAGCACCCGTCGCCGCATCGTCAGCCCACTCCTCAGAGCACCCAGCTGACTCCCTCCTTGGCTGCGCAAAGCATAGCTGGGAACCGCCCAGTAACGTTGAACCAACCGCCTCCTGCGAAGAGGAAGCCTCAACCCCAGCATCAGCCCAATGCTAGCACTCCGTCAGCGCCTACTCCCCCAGCCTCTACGCCCGCTGCTGCAACGCCCTCTGCGGCTACTCCTGCGGCTGCGGCTGCGGCTGCCTCTCCCAAGACGCCAAAGTCGCCGAAGGTGAAGGCCGGAGTGAAGCCGAAACCTGCTCCTCCTCCTCCGAAACCACGGAAAAATTCGAAAGCCGTCCTTCCTATACCAGAGGCAGCACCACCATCTGCGCCTTCGCCATCCTCCAGCCTCAAGCGCCCACGTGAGGACGAAGAGGTGAATGCGGGAACTTCTGTTGTCAGCAGTGCTCCCTCGCCGAAGAAGGCCAAGACTGAGTGGGAAGCCCCTCCAAGCGAGGAGGTGATCAAGAAGGAGCAACAGATTGAAAATATCAAGACGGACGAGGATGCCAACGCCTTCTTGCAGCAGATGACCGAGCTTTTGCAGATGGCGGCTGGAAATGAGGGCGAGGAGATGTCCAACATCTCGGAGACCTTGGATATGATTCTCAAGGGCTGCGGGCAGGACACGTCAGATCTTGGCGCGTCTGGGTCCGGCATTGCGCCAAATATGAGCGCGTCAGATACCACCACGACAAACGCGGACGAGTTCCAGGATTATTTTGATTTCACAGGATGTGCACCGGATGAGGACTCCTCTAAACCGGCTACCCCAGAACTGGTATCGTCTTCGTCGACCAACCCCAGCCCTGAATCCGCCTCGGACCCAGCGGACGCTGCCACTGCAGCTGGTGACAACAGACTTGCAAATCTAAAAGTCGAACATTCATACGAAAATGACTCATTACGCTTGGGCGCATGGAAGGAGATTGACGGCGGAGAATCGGCATATTATCACTCGGACAGGTGGAATTGGGAGGCTCCTATGCAGGTATTGGACCAGCCTTGGGCATTCGCATCATAGCTGCCTTCAGTTTACTTTCTATTATTTGGTGTTTCATACCGGTTCATTTCTTTCACCTAACACCGCACGCGCTTTACACTATTTATCTATCTTCTTTCCCATCGTATTCCGTGGAGCCGCGTTCCCCATACTCACCAGTCCCCCGTTCGTCTACCCCCCCTTACTTACTATCGTCTTCATCTAGTATCATCTACCCTGCCCTGTATTCCTACTACCTGTGTTATCCTTAGTCGCTATCGATATCTTGCTAACTTAGATCTGTTTTCGATCCAAACGTTGCAGTCTAAGAAAATGTGCTACATTCCACAGATAATAAATTAGGCATACAGCAAATCAACGAGCTATGGTAACATGAACAATGTACATCATCTCCGACGTGCCAACGACGAAAGTCCTGTCTTCTTTGACCCAGAAGCCGGGGGGTGCGATATGCGAGCCGTATTCTCCATTATTCGAGCCCGCAGGGACGCCACGACGTCATTAGTGCGCTTTGCTCTAGAGGATGTTGTAGATGCCGCTTTCAAACGCGAGGCATTGGTTTTGGCCGGCTTCACAGTGGACTCCAGCGCTAGCCGTCGTCGTTTTGAGCTCTCGTTTGCTTCCAGCTGCCGCTGTCCCTTTTCCCACTCATCTTTCACCTCATCCCTGAAATCCAGATTGTCTTCAACCAATCGCAATGTCTCCGGGAGGCCATACTTGCTCTTAATCCCATCGTCTATCGCGCTCTTCGCCTTATCAATCTGCTTATCCTCTCGAAATCGTTTTCGAACTTTCATGGATAGAGTATAGGGATCGGAATTGTAGTGTTCAGAAACTGTTTGCAAGGACTCCATCCGTGGAATTTGGACTTTAGTGAGATTCGTCTGGGCATCCGTGGTTTTTTCAAGCGCAGCGAGAGGGTCCGAGGGACCTGCATTTGCTTTCTCTGTGTCTGTGTACAATATGAGCAAAAGGGATGCGCAAATAATCTTAAGAAACTTGCCATGTACTGCATAGCCGCCATTCTCCTCGGGGTCCCAATCCTCATCCTTCTGTCGTGCGCCAGAGGTCACGACATAGCGAGTGTTCTATATAGAATGCATTAACGCGTGTCGAAAGGAAGGACGCGCCAGGTGACGCACCTTTGGATCAGTTTGAATCTCGAACCAACCGTCGCATAGATGACACTTGCAACGGAAAGAAAAGATTGGGGTCGAGTAGTATGCTCCAATCTTCTTTTTCTCCGCGTTGTAGCGGACGCCCATGCCTATGTGATTGTTGCATGTGCCACTAATCTGAAATTGAGTGCTAGTAGCATCAAATGAATAATAGCACGGACCACCAGATATTGAAAGGCATTTCAAAGCGGGTGATCAGAATACCCTGATCCAACTTGCGAGCCCGATCCCCAAGTGCATGCTTGCCTAGCATATGACGGGATAAGCAGTCCGGGGTTCAGGCATCCGACATAACACTGACCTCTGTAGGCATTCAGTGAGCCAACCTTTTCGCCATCATAGTCTGGGGGGTAGTATTTGTTGAATCCTGTAAAGCTCTGTTAGTTGCAGTAACCAGAAATAGAACCATGGACTCGCCTTGCATGACTGTGGAAGGTAAGTGGACGGACAGGGGTTATTACACCGAAAGGGATGTGCATGACACTGAAAGCTTGAACTTTATATTTCGCAGATCATCTCTTGTCAACGCAAACGAGCCTTAGGTGAGTGAAAGATATCCACTCTCCTGTACAAACCAGTACTTACCGGAAACCTCGCAGTCACCTTCTAACTCATCTCTATCATTCAACATGAGTTACGTCGCTAAGGGTGAAAAAGAATACGACGCTACAGGTGCCCCCGTGCCCGGCGCAAAAATCCACAAAATTAGGATCACGCTCACCAGCAGCAACGTCAAGAACTTGGAGAAGTGTGAGTTACACCTGGAACATTGTATCCTAAGGGCCAAACTTATCGTTCCAACGCAGTCTCTACCGATCTCATCAACAGAGCCAAGGACAAGCAACTTCGTGTCAAGGGGCCCGTCCGTCTCCCCACCAAGGTCCTGAAGATCACCACCCGTAAGACTGTGAGCACTTTCCACTTGAGATGCAAATGGATGGTTCTGATCGTATCATGTAGCCTTGTGGTGAAGGCTCAAAGACATGGGATCGCTATGAACTCAAGGTCCACAAGAGGTTGATTGACTTGCACTCTTCCAGCGAGATTGTTAAGCAGATCGTAAGTTTGTTCTCTCATACCACTTTCTCTTAAACTTATCAGTATCTCAGACAAGCATCAGCTTGGAGCCTGGTGTCGAGGTCGAGGTTACCATCTCCGCTTAAACTGTACAATGTACAATGTACCGACAATCCAATACTTCACTTTACCTTTTTGTGCGACTTGCCCAAACCCACATGCGCCTGATTGCCATTCTCTTCCGGCTTGCGTCCTGGATACCTTAAGAATATCTAGCCATGCATTCTGGGCTCAGGTCAGCGCTGTCTACAAAGTATCATGAATTTATATATAGCTTGAGAATAAGGTAAGTTATTAGATGGGGTAAGTGTGCACGAACTCTATAGGTATACTGCGTAAGATCCAATGACAGGTCGATGGTCGCTCCTGCCTTCCAGCCGTCGCATGCCGCGATCATCAAGTGTGTTATAGTCCAGACAAAGCACATCACCCTTCCGAGGAAAGGGGCCTTCTATTGGCTCAATGCTGGTGCGTGATGCGTCCCTGTTTATGAAGGGGAAGAAGCGCCGCCGCAGTATAGGAAGTGCTGCGGTATCTTTGGGCGGAACAGGAGGAGGGGCGTCTGTATGATGGGATTCTCGCTCCGTAGACGCTTCCGAGGTCCGTTCTGAAGGTACAGGGAAATATGAAGATAAATCGGCCGAGAAAGATCGACGGAGTCGAAGTGGTGGGGATTGGGATGGCGATGGGAATGCTTGTGAACCATTGCTCGACGGGGTCAAAATTTCGTTTGACTTCGATTTTTTGATGAACCGAGAAAAGCGAGTGTTCCCCTCACTCGATTCATGCAAAGTTCTGTTGAAACTTTGTGAAACCGCCAGAGGCTCTTCTTCAGCGGGCGACATTAATGGGCTGCCTGAAATTTTAAGGGATGGAAGCAGTCCTTCGTTTGAATTCAATGATGATAGCGAAGTGCGTCGTGCCCGATATGATAGCGGGCGAAACGCGCTCGCGAAGAATTGTCCCATGCGATTTCGAGGGCGGTACAGATCTGCCAAGTATTCCGGTTCAGGCTCAGGCAATACTGTCGACTTCCACAATATCCGGTCACACCTTATTCGCCGTATCAATGCCGAACGGGACGACGGACATTCGAAGATAACGCACCAGCTCGGAACCCGTTTCTTGGCAGAAGAGTCGTAGACACCTTTGTCGTCGTCGTCTGTTTCGTCATCCCCACTCTGTTGTACTGACTTGGTGGACATCGTCCTTGGAAGATGAAGTAGGCCATGCCCTCCAGGCTCCGGCGAGATGGACTTCCGTATGGGCTCCGGGGTCGAACTGCGGTCCATAGATATGTGGGAAACATGTTGTTGGAAGTACGCTGTGGTGCCGCCATCCACAGTAAATGATTTCGGCCTTAGCCACTTGGCCAGCGACGGCGTGCTTGGGCCCGAGGGAGGAGACACCAAGGCCTTCCACTTGGTCTTAGCCTTCTGGGCAGCGGCAGATATGGATACTCTGTGAGTGAGTTGAGGGAACGCGGGTTGCGAGGGCGGCTGGTCACCAAGGTCATCTTCATCGTCAAAGTCGGTCACTTTCGATCGAGCTGATGTCCAATTAGATGAAGCCAATGAGGCCCCTTCTTCTCCTTCCTCCTCCTCCTCCTCTTCGCCCTCCTCATCCTCATCTCGGTCGAGCCCTTCCTCCTCGTGTAGTGGGTTGACGATTGTATCAGCGCGATTTTTCCAGTGCGGCCGATAAGATTTCGTTTTAGCTCGCTTGAGGGTGCGGAGCACGTCATATTTGAATGTAGGTGCAAAGTTGATGGGACCTTCCCTGAACCCAACGAATGCAAGCCCATTGCGCATCAAGTTACGAAGCTGGTCAAATGCAAGAGCTTGCTCATACTCTGATAGGGAGATCAGCGACGAGTTCTTTGGGGGAAAACCAGAAAACCAACCTTGTCTTGAGATCAAGAAATCGGCATGAAGACGTGAGATATCAAGTCGAAAGTTCAAATCACCACATAGGAACGTGTAATCAAATTTGTCGGTGATGTCTGGGAACTTGGGTAAGAAAAATAGGGTGACGGGAGTCTGGTAACTGACCTTCAGCCACCATGCGAGGATCATTGGCTTCTAAATAGTCTTCAACGGAAAGTTCTGCCTGAAAATGGCACTCAGCCAAACAATATCGAGAGCGTAGTTAGTTTCCTTACTTTGATTTTTGCCAAGTTGGCCAATCGATTTGGTACTTTGCGTTCATGCGCTGAGTAACGAAATAAATAAGCATAGAATGCGAAGCCCAGCTCATGAGAACATACCAGCGAGGTGCGCATTCATAAGCAAGATTGTAGTGCCATCAATATTCAAACTGACTCCTAAACCTCCTTTATTCCCCATACGCCCACCAATCAACCCCGCTGTGACGGCGGACTTGGAAGTGCCTGAAAAACATTAGTATATGTACACACAATGTAATAAAGGCATCGCACCTCGAACGAGATGTCGTATATCTCGATGGATGTATACCGCCATGTACAAACCCATCATGCGATGCTTAATGAGTTGCTGGTAGGGTCCTTTCCCCGCAACGGGTTCCTTCGTTGGCACACGATCGGTAGCACTGCGATGCAGTCCGGGACTTAGTGGGACCGCCACTGGATTGACCGCAACAGTCTTCTGGTATGCTGCACATCCACCGCCGTTACAAAGCCAGTCTTCCAACACAGACGTCCAACCGGAGTGATTATGAGGATCGTGGAAAGGATCCTCTTCATCCTTTTCTTTAACTCGAGACTTGCGTTTCTCAGCTTTTTCCTTGTCTTTCATGTTCTCTTTCTCATGCTCTTTAGCTTCTTTGAGCTTGAAGCCGGCTCCGAGTCCCATGGGTATACCTAATTGGAATCAGCACTTATCAAATACAGTCCACGCGAATAGAGGGTTACCAGAGAGGCTAGGACATTCTTGCCCTGCACTGCAGAAGTTCAATTCAAGATACTCATCAATCAAAGTTGTAACTTACATGACGACAAGATGGTATGGATGGCTGCCGTCTGAGCTTAGTTGCGGCCACTGGGGCTCTTCCAGAAGAGGTTGTGGGGTATGTGGTGGTACTGCGCCTAGAAGCTCTTCGAGGTCCCCCTACCGAATGACGTGTCAGAATCACAGTGAAACCAGGATGGCAGAGCAAGCGTACCTTCGGGAGACTGTCGTGCATGTTCCATCTGTACATGATGAAAGATCACTTTAGAATGTGTATAAATCAAGACGAAGGGCTACGCACGTCACGATTCTAACCTTCAGAAACTTCGGATGTGTTTGTGATCGACTGGGTGGTCGCAACCGCTGAGGTGCAGCCACGTCCAAATTCAAAGCGGGCGCAGAGGCCGGGAACAGGGCTTGCAATCGCGTCAGAACATTGGTCTGAGCTAGAGCTGGAGTCCGTGGTTAACTCGTGAAATAACTGTGATCTGACAATTAAATTACCTGGGGATTCCTGTGTTCCTGCTTTTGTAGGTGAGGATATTGTCGTCGCCAGACGCAGTTCTATAGGCATTTTGAGGGTATCGGTATATTTGTGAATAGAAGCAGAAAGCAAAAGAGTGTGTGCAAAGCAATAAGGTGGTTCAATACATGCTTAAGATGGAGCCTGAAAGCAGCCAACTATCAGGTCGAGGTATGGGTCCTGTTGGGTCAAGCCTGCCTGAATGATCGCGTCGCCACGCGTGCACGATGTGACCCCTTTACCTCCCTTTACCAACCCTTAAAAAAAGAATGTAAGTAATGAATTTATGTAAACACTTCATGTAATTCGCTCTCCTTCGTTACAGGAGTATAAATATAAATATGCTTAAATGATAGTGGACATCGCTTGTAAATGCCGTCTACGGGAATACAAATAACAATCAATCAATCTTGCTTGGAGAAACGCTTCGTGTGCGCGGTTGGGCTCGGAACCGAAGGGACGAGGGGCTGGTGGGTCACCACACCGTTAGTGGCTGCTGCAGTGCAGGCACCGTTATCTTTCCAGTCTCCTGAAGTGCCTAAAACTCTTTTCAGTGAAATGATCTGCGGAATGGGAATTGGGTGAAGCTCACCAGATGGCGTGTTAGCCTCGGTCCAGTAGTTTGCAGTCCACAAGTGCCCGCTGCAAAGGTGTCAGTGATCGATGGATAGAAGAAATCAGTAATTCTTACCCGTAAGTCGCTTGAGTGCCTCCAGTATACTGTAATATATTAAGATCAAGATCGTCATGCAGAAGATTGGATCACTTACAGCGACGTTCGCCATCCATGCAGAAACAGCTCCACAAGCATTCGTTCCAACAGTCGAGGTGGGAGGAGTTGATGAAGCAGATGCGGTAGGCGATGCCGGGGCCGTTGTAGACGCAGACGCACTGGTGGCAGGGGCGGACGCGCTGGTGGTGGAGGCGGCACTCTTAGTGCTCGCAGGGGTAGTAGAAGCTACAGCCGAGCCATCTCCAAGAGCACTCTTAGCTGCTTTGTCAAAGCGACTGTTTTGGTAAGCCTGAGATGCGTCCCTGTGATGATCCTGAGTCAGCCTAAACCTCTCCTATTCTCCAGTATGTTTTACCACGAACCAGAGCATGACACCTCCGAATGACGAGTAGTTGCTTTGGGTCGCCGAAATAATGGTTGCAAGTGTCGCTGCATCGACGTAGCCACTCCCAGCTGCCTGAATGTTAGCCATACGTTGAATTACCCGCGAGAGCATGCTCACCAGCCAGGGCAGCCGCGGGTGCGCCAATGTAAATCTTGACATCCTTGTTGGGGGAAGTACCGGTGGCCCAGCTATCCCATGAGGAAAAGTCCCAGTCCTGGAAGGTTGCGTTGTCAGCAAGATCTCAAATCAATACTTGACGGAGATACTCACAGCAGCGTCGGCGTAGCCTGTAAGCCCGCAGAAGTTGTTGTCTACGATGCATGGTCAGAATAGCACTAACCAAATATTGCCAAAACGTACAGAACTGAACATAGAGGGCATCGAACCCAACCGCACTGATAACTGAGCCGAGGTATGCGTCACTGTATCCACTCGTCATTCAAAACCTGAAGCGCGTTATCTCTCCAAGTACTCACGGGAAGGGGCATTGGGGAGCGCCTGTGACGTAGTAACTGTGGATAGGTCAGTCTCGGAAGAATCTTTTGAAGCATTGTGGACTTACGACTTGCTAGCTTTGTCCATGTGCGTGCGGAGTTGTGTGACAAACGCAACATAACCTGTAGACCCTCCTCCTTCTATGTCAAGATCCACACCGTCAAGCACAGCGGAACCAAATGGGCGAGTGGTACTGTCCTCGCTATTGATATCATAATACCTGGAAAAGAGAATACCTTATGACATACCTGTTGCCGCCCAAGAAAAGATCCCAGATGGTGTCCGCGAAGGTGCTGGCCTGCGTGTCGTCTGTAAAGCCGTAGGATCCGGCGCCTCCTCCAAGAGAAATAGTCACGATCTTGCCTGCGGCTTGGCACGTCGCAATGTCAGAGGCCATGGCCGAGCAGTCCGGCAGGTCAGTTCCAGTGAACGTTGTGTTGGCAGTCACACCACAAATCTAGAGTGGTGTGTTTAAGAAAGACGTCATTTGAGCCTCTCATTGCTTACGTTGGACAGATCTAGTGAAGGGAGGCCGCCAGCATCAAAGAACGTATTCACGAAGGCCATGGGAATAACGTCAATCGTATCATCCTGGCAGTAGTGCGACAAATTTTGCTGCCAATTCGCGGTATCGGAAGTGTGAGTTGCGCCGTAGGAATTTTGACCCCAGTAGCTAAGAAAGGTTTAAAAAGCACGCAGATGGAATCAAAGAAAGACTTACACAGCCAACTGTGCTAGCGCGTCAGCGATCAGCGACAACGACATAAGGGATCTGGACATACGTTGTTGTTAGCCGTGTTATCGAACGTCTTCGCGAAGGCGCGGGAGGGGCTAAAGCTGAGAAGCAGACCGAGAGACACGAGCGACAGTGACATTTGCGAGGGCATAGCGGAGATTATCCTGACGAATTAAAATGCTGAATTCCTCGTAGCATTATATGCAACTGAAGGCCGGCTACCAGCATGGCATCTGCGTGGTACCCATCAAGATGGCCAGCAAAGCTGGTTGCCACAACGTCGGCCAAACTGTCCTAAGCGCCATAAGCACAGACATAGGCCGTAGTAGGATAGGAGTAAATACGAGAAGCAGGGGCACCATATGCTATGTCTACCACAATCCTGCTAAGTCACCCATCGAGCGCGAAGACGCCGTAGCCTCCTTTTGTCGAAACAGAGACCCCAAGTAGAAGCGTGGCCAAGCCCGCGATTGTAAGTGCAAGACCTGAGGCAAGAGCAAGTCGCACAGGGAGCACTGGAACTAGCAAACGAACGCGAGTAGGGCACTGTATACAACTCGGAGCGGTAATGACGGAACCTGGTCTTATGGGCAGTGCGGCGGGATATACCTAGGCTAGCCAAGTAGGACAGGAGACAAGTAGCTAGCTCCCTCCGTCGTATGGCAGCGGTTCGCCTCCTGTACCCGGAACTAACTGCGCTTTAGTTTGAGGAGAAGGAGCAGTTTCTTGTCTTGTCGACCCTGTATCTGTGGACCGCGTCCTCCGAAGCTGTAACACGTTCAGTCGATACCAGACGATATGCCAATTCACGGCAAACGTCTCGCAGTTTCCCGTAGAGGATAGCTCAGTAGCTACCGCTAGTTGCGCCCTTTATCCGCCTTCCGGCTGCCCGATCCCTCCCGGCGGGCCCTACCACGAAATCCTGCGGAACGTAGTTACCTGTTCGTAAGAATTGGCGGTGGAGAGGGTTGCTGTTGTGATAATCTAGGCATTAACCGAAGTTACAACCCAGTCGGGGATGGTACTCGCAGACATAGGGCAGCTGGTAGTCTGCGTAGAGTGGCGCATAGCAAGGAAAGCGAGGGTAGGTGTTTAAGAGGACGTCTGTGCAAAGGCTTCGGTAAGTACACGGGTGAGCGGTTGCATTTATACGCGCTTTTATGTTGGTATGTCTACGGAACCCAAAGAATAGTCGCCGACCGGTCTGCTGTACCGCATACACGTGTACCTGCGACGGATCGCATAATCGTAACCGCACGGCCACAGTAGGCGCGTGAGAAGGCAGAGTAAGGGCCTATAACATGATGTCAAGATAACCTTACGGCTACAACGGTCGCTTGAGACCCGCTGCTTGGGCCGGTAATTCATATGGTAGTACTGTCAGTCCTGCGCTAACCGCTCTGTTGGAAATGAAAATATAGTCCGGTCGTACTGGTAACTACAGTAGGCACTCCAACGTACGACATCGTGACCTAGGATGCCAAAACCACGTAACCCTCCGTAAAGAAGTAACTATCTCTAACGTACAGTCTATAAAAGTATTTGTTGCTGGTCGAAACGTTCTAATTCCTAGAATTTCCCGCGAACCTTGGCCGTCAAATTACAAGTTGAAGACAGCGTCGTAATTGGCGTCCATAACTAGACTTAACAGTGTTATAAAAACTCCAATAAACTAACAACTTTACAACAGCGTCTAGATCCATAGGCTCGGCAAGCGACGACAAGCGCAGCGCGCCACTGACTGAGCTATCGCCGGCCGGTATACCCCGAGGGAAATCGGTCGCACGTAGTGTCGAAGCGCAACTGGTGCGCTGTGTAAGACGATGTAACTCTCAGGGAACCCGGAAGAGAGCCCCTTTCCAGTCTCAGGTACGACGAGTTTCTCCTAGTAGACTGTAATGACTGCACCGGTACCATCGACTCCCATCGACGGGCACGACAGAGCACGACAGATAATTACGGACAGTCAAGCGTAGCTTCATCATGAATGGCCGGAACGACCCCAGTTCCTTCCTCGACGACAGGAAGGATCTCCGAGAACTTACCCTAGATAGGTGAAATTACGTGAAGAGCCGCCCTACCGGTGCTGGATGTTGGACTATCTTCGTAATAGAACCAAGGGTTAGCGTACTTCTAACGACCGAGCATTGACGAAACTCGAGGCTACGGCCTGAGCGGTGAGCAACGGACGAAGGGCTCCGCCATCCGGGCAGCTTAGTGGCGAGATCACACAACCATGGATAGACACTGGACCAGGGTGTAGCAGGTTCAGTCGGAAACACTATATCATGGCGTAGGTCGTAGGCACGGTACGCTACGTTCAAATAGTCTCTTCTCTTCCGATAGCGGTCTAGTATATTTCGAGAAGGCAGGCTGGACGTAGACATCGAACCGAGGAAGCGTCTTTACAAGAGGAGAAAGGAGAGTCGTTCAGATGACAAGCCTGACGAAGGAAACTTCAGACGACGTAAGTGTTTGAGGCGCTTGTTGTTACACACATTGTATAAGTACTTGTAATAATGTACGCGATTATACGGAGACATCGACCGACACATGCTGAAATAGAGTGTGCAACGATTTGCTGAGAATAAAACACGCGAAATCGATGACCCCAGTCTTAAGTATACCGCGGTGAGTGCCGAGCCTATGACGTTTGACCGTTGTTTCCGACAGAGTAATAACAGTCCGTTCGTTATAACGAGCACAACATAGAGGTGTCATCAAGATTATAATCACGGCGATCCTACTACGGTAGCTACGGTAAGGACAGCGAAAGAACTTACAGAAAAAGCTATGACCGCCCGAAGGAAGCGACCTGAACAGGTTACACGCACTTTAGTATGTGATCCATTGAACAAACGCCCGAGTGCCTGAAATCTAAACGCCACAGAGGAGTATGGGACGCAAAGGACCCTGACGAGACGGGCTGACGCTGAAGAATCGACGACTATAGCTCTGTACGGTTCGACGTCCTTTCTAACATTGTTAGAGGGATCCTCCTCCCCGACCTAGTATGCCAAAGTGATCGCTGCGTGTTCCCGTTCGTAAACGCCTGTGGTAAACCTTATAGAAGGAGCCTCCTTCGTCCATACTTAACTGACGCCAACGAAAAGGACCATGTCGCGAACTTTATTTATGTAGATGTCGTGATGAGCGGGGAAGCCGCGACGTCAAGACCTGCCACAACTAGAACTATAGCTTCCGCCTCCTAGGTGGCCGATACGTCGTAAACACTGAGTTGAAGCGTCGGTGTACTTGCCACGGTTGTTCTCCACGCAACATCGGTTTTGAGGGAGTGCGGGGACACTTTGACTCGGTGGATTTATATTTCGATGATGTAGTGACCACGGGGGGTTACGGGGAAAGGCACTCACTTTCAGCTGATACATATACGGGTGGTTGAATACTAGAAAGCATGTCCCTACGAATGGACCCGAGTCAGTAATTACGCCAGCCTAAACTGCGCGAGATGCAGGTCAAAACACTCAACGCGAGGTAAAGAGAAGATAAAGATGATAGTCTGACTGTACGATGGTTCTGTTGTTGATAACGCCCGAGTGACCGAAGTCGTTACAGTTACACTCACCTATACCACTGGCACTAACTCGAGGTGTACTCAATCAGGAATGAGCACAGTTTAAACGTCCTGACCCTGAAGCCCTGCACCCTGTCGACCCGATTCTGGTGTAGTGGTTTGTTCTTACAATTCTAGATGTAACCCCGAGGGCGACGTAGCTGTCGACCACACAAGATTATAGGTACATAGGATGCGGCGATGACTGGGACCGACGCGTCGACCGTCACCGATACACCTAAGCCCATGGAACCGCAGGTAGTATGTCAGTTGTTTCTCGGTTATGAGAAGTAAGCCCCCTCGTTACGACACCATTAAAGGTGAGTTTACTGGGGTAGCCATAGTACTGAGTGTTCAAAAAGCATCCCTACGTAGAGTTCGAATACTCTTACCGGCTATGCTACAACGTCACTTCTTACGAGAGCCGTCATTGAGACCGCCATCGGGTCATTGATGATGGTTCAGGTGGTGCCGCCGTTGAAGCTGATGGTTCGGGAGCTGGTGCTGCAGAAGATGGTTCTGGTGAAGTTGAAGCTGGCGGCGGCCACCTCCGGACACACCGCCTCATCGACGTACCTACAGCTTACAACGACATTCGAGTAGCGTTTATCCGACTAATAAAGAGACTAACAGAGCACAATGTCATGTGACCCCCAAGTCTTCACTGAATGTCCATTCGGGTGCAAGTCGAAGTTCAGGTCGTACTTAAGTATAGAAAACGTCGCCTAGCGAGACCGTCCGCTTCATGACCAGTGTTCGGCTGCGCGGTCCACCAGTCAATATATTCATGCGACGTGCCAACACCTGCAGGGACTGTATGTAAAGGTCCTCGACGGCCACTGACCCGCTTGAACCCCGGCACATGTCGACGCCGATGCTAGCGCCGGTGAGACCACTGTGGTTCTGGATACTATTGTAGTAGGGGCTTCGGGGATTGTCGCCGTCTACGACAACTTCACCGATTTCGCATGGGTTGACGGCGCGGACGGGCCCTTTGCTTTCGACGAAGGGCTAAGAAGTTCGAGCTAATCGCCGCTTCTAAGGTTGTAAAGTAGAGTACAAAATTTAAAATATAATACATACGTTCATGACGTCGATAGTTACATGGAAATGTCAACGAAATGTCAGAAGGTCAGACTAATTTGAACAGGGTTACTAAGCATTGACGTTCCCAACGGTGGCGAGGAATAATCGGGACGTGTTAAGGCGCGCGCTTTTAGTTGCAGACCGGGGCCCGAGTAGCTCAAAAGACCTGGTGAAAGTTCAAAGTTCGAAGTTCAAACAAGAGAGAAGTGACATTAGGGAAAAGTTGGAACAACGTAGCATCCAAGCCTTGTTTCGGCGAAAGGTGCACGTCTTTTGGCACGGCAAAAGCCCGAGGCAGCCGTAGGCTAAGTAAGAGCTCGCGCCAAGTGAGCACGTCGGACCGTGGCCGCGCCTCTTCGCCCGTACGAGGCTTCAGCCCGTAGTATCCTACGTACATTACCTTTCTCGGTGACGCTTTGAACAGGCAAGTGGCTAAAAGGGGGCTCTTGCGTAGAGGCCAGCTGATCCTATACTGGCAAAAGGCTAACGGCAACGTCCAGTGAACGAGTTCCGGGTCGTTTGGTGGCGCCGAACTACATGGTGCAGTCGTCAGCGCTCCAATGAACTGTTAGTTTGTAGCAGAGAGGTGATCGTACGACAACAACAGAGATATCTGGCGACCGTACAGAACTGTTCATTGTATGGCCTTTCCCATTGGACCATGCATCGACCTGCCGGGTTCAACTATAACACGAGTACGTTACCTAGCGCTCCCTATAGCTACGAGTTGTTTACGAGGCTGAGAGTATGAGTAGGTGGGTACGGTAGCAAAATCTGCATATAGCCCAAGCGGACGACGCACACTATATCAGCGAGGTTAATCCGGGCTGACGACTAAGATGACCGCGGGTGAGTTGGAGGATCCGTCGGATGTCACAAGAGTTGAAGGATAACTGCTGTCCGCGCTCTAGTTAGTGTTACATGTCGTCGCGGGTGGACGACGTGACTGATGGTAAAGGGTTAGCCACTGCGTACTACAATACTAGAACGCGAGGAGT
>KV417509.1:198865-222410 GCA_001630335.1 Athelia psychrophila | reverse complement strand
ACGCCGGTGAGACCACTGTGGTTCCGGATACTATTGTAGTAGGGGCTTCGGGGATTGTCGCCGTCTACGACAACTTCACCGATTTCGCATGGGTTGACGGCGCGGACGGGCCCTTTGCTTTCGACGAAGGGCTAAGAAGTTCGAGCTAATCGCCGCTTCTAAGGTTGTAAAGTAGAGTACAAAATTTAAAATATAATACATACGTTCATGACGTCGATAGTTACATGGAAATGTCAACGAAATGTCAGAAGGTCAGACTAATTTGAACAGGGTTACTAAGCATTGACGTTCCCAACGGTGGCGAGGAATAATCGGGACGTGTTAAGGCGCGCGCTTTTAGTTGCAGACCGGGGCCCGAGTAGCTCAAAAGACCTGGTGAAAGTTCAAAGTTCGAAGTTCAAACAAGAGAGAAGTGACATTAGGGAAAAGTTGGAACAACGTAGCATCCAAGCCTTGTTTCGGCGAAAGGTGCACGTCTTTTGCACGGCAAAAGCCCGAGGCAAGTGGCTCAAAGACTCGGAGTGGCCGCGCCTGCGCCTCTTCGCCCGTACGAGGCTTCAGCCCGTAGTATCTACGTAATATCTGGCTTAAGGAAGGGCTCTAACAGCGCAACGTGACGTCCAGTGAACGAGTTCCGGGTCGTTTGGTGGCGCCGAACTACATGGTGCAGTCGTCAGCGCTCCAATGAACTGTTAGTTTGTAGCAGAGAGGTGATCGTACGACAACAACAGAGATATAGGGCCACCGTACAGAACTGTTCATTGTATGGCCTTTCTCGGACCTATGAGTTAGCAGACCGTATCTAGTACTACGTAGTAATCATTGTGATGGCCTTGTCCCATTGGACCATGCAATCGACCTGCCGGGTTCAACTATAACACGAGTACGTTACCTAGCGCTCCCTATAGCTACGAGTTGTTTACGAGGCTGAGAGTATGAGTAAGTGGGTACGGTAGCAAAATCTGCATATAGCCTAAGCGGACGACGCACACTATATCAGCGAGGTTAATCCGGGCTGACGACTAAGATGACCGCGGGTGAGTTGGAGGATCCGTCGGATGTCACAAGAGTTGAAGGATAACTGCTGTCCGCGCTCTAGTTAGTGTTACATGTCGTCGCGGGTGGACGACGTGACTGATGGTAAAGGGTTAGCCACTGCGTACTACAATACTAGAACGCGAGGAGTTTGGTCGAAACGACCGGTAGAACTACCCATGGTGCGTCTACGGTACGACCATCGGCCGGAAGTCAACGTATATTACGATGCTCCTTAAGTCGTAAAATTAAGCAGTCCTATTAGAGGCGATACGGGAGCGTTTACAGTGACAGCGAGCACAGAGAGCCGGACGAAGAGTCGAAATCGGGGAGGGCGCGGAAGCGCTTCTGCAAGCTATTGTGCCGATTGTTGTTGCATACAGGTCTAGGGAATACAGCAACAGCGACTAGCGACTACGCGATCGTGTCAACCGACACATTCAGAAAGAAACTAAGGTAGACACACGAAAAATTTGGAAAGAATCGATGACCCCAGTTTTAAGGATGCCGCGGTGAGTGTGAAGGCTATGGCGCTTAACCGTCGTTTTAAACAGCGTGATGACGGTCCTACTATGCTAACTGCAATAAGGGTACCGGAAGCACTTATGCAAGAAACTACGACCGCCGGAGGGAAGTGATCTAGACAGGTTGCATTCGTTACTCTCCGAGTTTACTGCAGAAAGAATTTGTAAATTGTGTGGTGAGATCTAAACACCACAGTGACGATTGTGTTGCAAGTGACCTTGACTGGACGGCCTGACGAGCCGGTACCGGAGGCTGTAACGCTGTACGGTTCGGCGTCCGTTCTAGCACTGATAAAGAGAACCTCCTCCGCGGCCTAGGATGCCGAAATGTCTGCTGTGCGTCCGGTCGTGGAAGCGCCTGTGATAGACCCTAGAAAAGAACCCGCCGTTGTCCATACAGTATTCCATAAGAGAAAAGATCCATAATACTATAGTTACCGCTCCTGTCATGGTGAGCGGGTAAACCAAGGCGACACGAACTGCCACACCTAGAACTGTATCTTCCTCCTCCCAGATGTCCAATACAACGCAAACAGTGTGTTGAGGCGTGCGTGTACCTGTTTCGATCGTTCAGCATTCAGGTGTTACGAAGTTTCCTAAGAAGACTCTGACTGGATAGGTGTCAATGATGCAGTGTCCGCGAGGGGTTACGGGGAAGGGCACTCATGAACCTCTCTATTGCGCGAAGTCCAAAACTTACTGTTCACCTATGTCACTGCGCATGGAGCCGAGTCAGTAGTCACGCCAACCCAAGCTACGGGAGATACAAGTCAAGACATGCAAAACCGTTATAAACCGATCGCAATAAGACTGGTACGTAGCATCTGTTGTTGAAGACGCCCGAATGTCCGATGTGGTTGCGACGACACTCATAGGTCCAGTTCATAACTAAACTCTAGAACGACTGTTGCGTTGGAAGGTCCTGACCCTGAAAAGGAGTACCCTATCGACCCGGTGTCCGTGAAGGGGGTTGTTCCTACAGTTCTAAATGTAACCGCGTGGGCGCCGACGGGACCGACCACTCGTACGAGAGCGCCCATTAAGTTGCATATCGATTGTAGGTCCGTCGACCCTCACCGATGCAGCTACGTCGCTGTGAACGTTGGTAATAAAGCCGCTGGGTTTCGTTGATGAGCAGTAAGCCTCCACAGTACGAGACCAAGCACCATTTTGTATGACCTCTTATCCTCTCCAAATCCGACTGAGTCCTAGTAGTGTCCCTGCGTAGAGTCCGAATGGTTTTGTCAGCGAAACTGTTTCGTCGATTCTCACGAGAACCTCTACCGAGCCGACATCGAAGATGATGGGGACGCTCGTGATTCTCACGGCGGAGGTGGTGGTCGCGCAGGCGGGGACGGTGGTCACGCAGACGCAGATGTTGCCGGGGCCGTAGCGGATGGCGTAGACGAAGTAGTTGAGGAGGGTGGAGCTGACAACCTTGCTTACGAACACCTCGACAAAGACGTACCTACCGCTTGCAGCGACATTCACTAGGTTAGAAGACGTACTGCTAGAACTAGAATTATATAACGTCATATGACCTCCGTGAGTTCGCTGAATGCCCATTCTTAATGACTAAAGAAGATAGGTAGCTAGTGACTGTGGAAACGTCGCCCGTGAACACCTGACGTTTGATGACCTGGCTCCGATTGTGCGGTAGACCACTCGAAGTGGGCTAAGGGCAAGGCGTCTAGTAAAGTGACTTTCCTCAAAATCCGTGAAGTCCTCTGACCTTTCTATTGCCACGGACGTGACGTCGTCGGTGATTGCCACACCACTGGGTGGTCGGGGAGCAGGGAAGCCAAGGCTCGGGTTGGCGCGTGTGCTTCGCAAAGAGGTTCGTTCTAACTAACTAACAATAAACATAAGGGCATCTGCCGTAAATGTTCGCTACAGGTGATAGTAAATTCGTATAAATATAAATATGAGGACATTGCTTCCTCTCGCTTAAAGTACTTCACAAATGTATTTAAGTAATGAATGTAAGAAAAAAATTCCCAACCATTTCCCTCCATTTCCCCAGCGTAGCACGTGCGCACCGCTGCGCTAGTAAGTCCGTCCGAACTGGGTTGTCCTGGGTATGGAGCTGGACTATCAACCGACGAAAGTCCGAGGTAGAATTCGTACATAACTTGGTGGAATAACGAAACGTGTGTGAGAAAACGAAAGACGAAGATAAGTGTTTATATGGCTATGGGAGTTTTACGGATATCTTGACGCAGACCGCTGCTGTTATAGGAGTGGATGTTTTCGTCCTTGTGTCCTTAGGGGTCCATTAAATTAACAGTCTAGTGTCAATAAAGTGCTCAATTGGTGCCTGAGGTCGAGATCGAGTCTGGTTACAAGACTGCGCTAACGTTCGGGACAAGGGCCGGAGACGCGGGCGAAACTTAAACCTGCACCGACGTGGAGTCGCCAACGCTGGTGGGTCAGCTAGTGTTTGTGTAGGCTTCAAAGACTTCCAATCTTAGCACTGCACGCATCGGGAAGCAGAACTAAATATGTGTAAGATTTCACTAGAAAGTAGTACACGTCTACCTTGTACGTGCTGTCAGAGGGCTTCCATGCGAACGAGACGGTAGGACCAAAGTGACACTAAGACTGTGCAGTAAGCCATCCCCCTGGAGCTTCTCGAAGATCCGCGTCATGGTGGTGTATGGGGTGTTGGAGAAGACCTTCTCGGGGTCACCGGCGTTGATTCGAGTCTGCCGTCGGTAGGTATAGTAGAACAGCAGTACATTCAATGTTGAAACTAACTACTCATAGAACTTAACTTGAAGACGTCACGTCCCGTTCTTACAGGATCGGAGAGACCATTGGGAGATAAGCGCACCTGATAAACTATTCACGACTAAGGTTAATCCATATGGGTACCCTGAGCCTCGGCCGAAGTTCGAGTTTCTTCGATTTCTCGTACTCTTTCTCTTGTACTTTCTGTTCCTTTTTCGACTCTTTGCGTTCAGAGCTCAATTTCTTTTCCTACTTCTCCTAGGAAAGGTGCTAGGAGTATTAGTGAGGCCAACCTGCAGACACAACCTTCTGACCGAAACATTGCCGCCACCTACACGTCGTATGGTCTTCTGACAACGCCAGTTAGGTCACCAACAGGGTGATTCAGGGCCTGACGTAGCGTCACGATGGCTAGCACACGGTTGCTTCCTTGGGCAACGCCCCTTTCCTGGGATGGTCGTTGAGTAATTCGTAGCGTACTACCCAAACATGTACCGCCATATGTAGGTAGCTCTATATGCTGTAGAGCAAGCTCCACGCTACGGAAATAATGTAACACACATGTATACGATTACAAAAAGTCCGTGAAGGTTCAGGCGGCAGTGTCGCCCCAACTAACCACCCGCATACCCGTTATTTCCTCCAAATCCTCAGTCAAACTTATAACTACCGTGATGTTAGAACGAATACTTACGCGTGGAGCGACCATACAGGAGTACTCGACCCGAAGCGTAAGATACGAATAAATAAAGCAATGAGTCGCGTACTTGCGTTTCATGGTTTAGCTAACCGGTTGAACCGTTTTTAGTTTCATTCCTTTGATTGATGCAAGAGATATAACAAACCGACTCACGGTAAAAGTCCGTCTTGAAAGGCAACTTCTGATAAATCTTCGGTTACTAGGAGCGTACCACCGACTTCCAGTCAATGGTCTGAGGGCAGTAGGATAAAAAGAATGGGTTCAAGGGTCTGTAGTGGCTGTTTAAACTAATGTGCAAGGATACACCACTAAACTTGAAAGCTGAACTATAGAGTGCAGAAGTACGGCTAAAGAACTAGAGTTCTGTTCCAACCAAAAGACCAAAAGGGGGTTTCTTGAGCAGCGACTAGAGGGATAGTCTCATACTCGTTCGAGAACGTAAACTGGTCGAAGCATTGAACTACGCGTTACCCGAACGTAAGCAACCCAAGTCCCTTCCAGGGTAGTTGAAACGTGGATGTAAGTTTATACTGCACGAGGCGTGGGAGTTCGCTCGATTTTGCTTTAGAATAGCCGGCGTGACCTTTTTAGCGCGACTATGTTAGCAGTTGGGTGATGTGCTCCTCCTTCCCGAGCTGGCTCTACTCCTACTCCTCCCGCTTCTCCTCCTCCTCCTCCTTCCTCTTCTTCCCCGGACTAACCGAAGTAGATCAACCTGTAGTCGAGCTAGCTCTCACTGGCTGAAACTCCTACTCCTACTGGAACCACTGGTCGGCGGGAGCGTTGGGCGCAAGGGAGTTGAGTGAGTGTCTCATAGGTATAGACGGCGACGGGTAATCCGATTCTGGTTCACCTTCCGGAACCACAGAGGAGGGAGCCCGGGTTCGTGCGGCAGCGACCGGTTCACCGATTCCGGCTTTAGTAAATCGTAGCCGCAGCTGTACACGGCCCCAAGTTCGCCCAGTCACCGGCAGCTCCTGGAAATGTATGTCAGGGACGTCCACAACCGTGCAGCGTACTTATATAACTGACCACCTGGCGCGTCGGCTTGTGACCAGTACTTCGCCTGCCAGAGCGATCCGCTGCAAAAGATATGAATTCATGCTGGACTTGAAGCTGAACGTGGGCTTACCTGTAAGTCACTTCTGAACCCCCAGTGTACTGTAACACGAGACAATCAGAGAAATAATCAGCCTATTTGCGATGAGCTTACAGCAACATTCGACATCCATGCAGCTACTCCGCCACACAGGCCTCCACCGGCGGCGGTCGAAGTTGAAGTGGTCTTGGTAGAAGACGTCGTGGTCGAGGGCTTGGTAGTCGAAGTTGCCGCCGTGGTGGACTTGGTAGTAGTTACTGGGCTACCGCCAGAGTTACTGCCGAGAGCATTCTTCACTGCAACATCGTATCGGCCATTCTCATAAGCTTGGGATGCATCCCTATGAGAAACTTGTGAGTCATGATACCGATGGTGTCATTTGAGTGGAAATTACCACAGCATTGCTCCCCCGAATGAAGAGTATTGGCTCTTTGTTGACTGTATGATGGACGCCAAGGTACCCGAATCCACATAGCCACTGCCAGCTGCGCAGCCAGTGTCAGTAGCGGTGTAGGATACATGGATATTAGAACACACCAGCTGTCGATGCAGCGGGAGCCCCAATGTAGATCTTAACATTCTTGTTTGGTGATGTGGTCTTAGCCCAGCTGTCCCACGTCCCGAAGTCCCAGTCCTGTAAATTTTATACGAGTAAGGACTAACTCATGTGGAGCTCAATCGCGGTCGCCCTATCCACTCACATTGACATTGCTGAAGCCAGTGAGCCCGCAATAGTTGTTGTCTTGGTAGCATGTCAGTCTGATAGTAGAAATATAAGAGAAATGGAGCGCAACTCACAAAACTGGACGTAGAGCGCGTCAAATCCGACCGCATTAATGACTGAGCCCAGGTAAGCATCCCTGTACGAAAGATCATAAGTTGGTGGGCATATACATAGTCGACTTTCACTCACGGAAAGGGGCATTGGGGGGCGCCAGTGATGTAGTAGCTTTGTATTTAGGTGGGTCAGTTTCACAGGGGCGTGAGGGAGTTTTGGCTACAACGCACCTCTTGTTGGCACCGTTCATGTGGCTGCGAAGTTGAGTCACAAATGCTGCATAGCCGGTGGATCCTCCGCCTTCGATATCAAGATCAACACCGTCCAGAACTGCAGCGCCGAAGGGGCGAGTAGTGCTGTAGATGTATTTATTTCAAGCGCTGTACCAGGAAAAGCAACCGCGGTCAATTCATACCTGGTTCCTCCGAGGAAGATATTCCAAATGGTGTCCGCAAATGCTTGCCCTTGTGCGTCGCTAGTGAAACCGTATGATCCAGCCCCTCCTCCTAGGGAGATTGTTACAATCTTTCCTGCAGCTTGGCATGTCTCGATATCAGCAGCTAAGAAGTCGCAGTCGGGCAGAGCAGTCCCAGGAAACGCAGGGTATGAGGAGACACCGCAAATCTAAAGTCCGTGAGCCCGCAAACAAGTTACCCAGTGTAGGATTTCACGCACATTGGACAAGTCCAGCGAAGGAAGCCCGCCAGTATCGAAAAAGACATTCAAGAAAGCGACAGGAATGGCATCGATGGTATCATCCTAGCGGCACTAATATTAGAACTACTGTGGAGATACAACACGAGCAATATTGCTTGCCTGACAATAATGAGACAGCCTTTGTTGCCAGTTTGCAGTATCCGAGCCGTGAGTGGCGCCATATGAATTTTGACCCCAGTAGCTAAAGCGCACAAAATAAGAGTCGTTTAGCAACGTGTGAGATAAAGTCGTACACAGCCAGCTACAGAGGCATATTAGCGCATGTAATAATGTTCATGAATATGTTACACACATTGTTGTTCGCGGAGTTTGTGAATGCAGCAGACTTCAAAGGAAGCAGTCCGAACAGTAGACTTGCTGAGAGGAAAGAGGAGAACATTTCTGTGAAGGAGCCAAGCTACAGATGCAGGTCGGATGGAAGAGCTTTATATGATCTGGCGATAGCCTTCTCTTCTCTGATAAACTTGCATCGCATGGCACGGATGCTGGATGCGGTACTATATCACAAAGGCTGACTTGGACGATGTGGGACCAGGTCACAGATAGGTACCAACACACTAGAGCGGTGATTCGACGGTCCTACCGCCTCGGGAAGCAGGCAACGAGTGGCGAGTCCGGCATCGGAGCTCAAAGCAGTTACGAGCCAGCAATCTTCATGCGATTGGGAACCAAGATAATGCTTCTATCAGGTTGTAGGTCGTGGCCATCCCGCCGAGAAGTGCATTAAAGTGGATAGATCCCATTCAAGAGCCTCTAGGAAGGACAGCAGCTCCTTCCTTGACCCCAGCAAGGCCGGTAAGTACTACTTCGATGCGAACTGACAGGCATTAATAGACAGCACGAGACAGCACGGGCAGCTACCCTCAGCTACCATGGCCACGTCAGTAATGTCAGATGATCCTCTTTGAGCAGCATGGACTCTGACCTTTCCCCGAGAGAAGGCCAAAGGGACTCTCAATGTAGCAGAATGTGTCGCGTGGTCAACGCGAAGCTGTGATGCACGCTGGCTAAAGGGAGCCCCATATGGCCGGCCGCTATCGAGTCAGTCACCGCGCGACGCGAACAGCAGCGAACGGCTCGGATACCTAGATCTGCGACAACATTTCAACAATCAAATAACCTCAAAAATATTGTGACATTCAGATCAATACCTGCGGTTAATGCTGTGACAGAAGTTGAACATTAAACTGCCGGTTCCAAGCGCCCTTTGAGATCCTTAATCTTGCAAAGCTGGTCAATGTTTATGAAAATATCTGACATGCAATCTCTATCAATGAAGAAATGCCTCCCAATGCACCAAAACCGTAGGATCCAGTGCTACAGCATGCAACCTCACGGATGACATCAATGGTCATGCTGGCCTGATATAAAAGTAAAGGTTGTCTCGCCAATCGCGTCCTGACTGTCATGATGGTATACTTAATGGCCGGGTTCGTCGCCCAGAGTTCGCTGGCAACATCGGCATTCCAATAGAACTGTAGTACAATATCCGGGAATGAGACGGAGGAGTGCGCGGATGACACTGGCACGCCAATGCTAATACGCTAGGCAGCGTCCATGTGCACATACGCCATGTCGTCTGGCCAGCCGCTGATAAGAAACCCAAGGCATCTGTATGGTTGTATTTTCGCGCATATTTACGTTGGCGAGTGGGCACATGAATGGCTTCGGAAACGTGTCTGCAGGAGAATTTGTGGATGGGAGCGAAAGGAACGATACGCGGTGAGATGCGTCTGATGGTCGACGGGATACAGACGCTCATGGTAGGGGCTGACCCAACATTGAAGCCAATTACGGATCTAATAGTGTTGTCGTTGGGAGAGGTGGCGGTTAAGAATGCTTGTCCATTGATGCAAGGCGTCCTAAAGCACCATCCCGGGCGGCCCTCCCTAGCCCGTCGGCCTTCCGCCTATTTCCCGCGTTGATCGCCATCGATGACTCGATAGGAGATGCCCTTTGACGCTCTGCAAACGGCACTTAATCGTATAGCAGACCATAGCTGACTTGCACAATGTCGAAGCCTCCTGCGCCAGGTGTCTATGTCCCAGCTGTTCTGTTCTTTGACGAGGAAGAGGAGTTTGATTTCGCGTCAATCAAGGCCCATGTCCTCCGCTTGGCGAGGGTATGCTGTCTCCCTCGATCGATGAACAGAGGACAGGATGAACCGATCAGATCCATATAGGGCGGCGTGACGGGTATTTTGGTCCAAGGCAGTAATGGCGAGGCTCAACATCTGTCGCGGGATGAGCGCAAGCAAACGATCAAGTTCACGAGGGACATGCTGAACGAGAACGGATTCCAGAACGTTGCTGTTATTGCTGGGACGGGTGCGCAGAGTACCCGAGAGACAAAGCTGTTTTGCTCCGATGCCGCAGAAGCGGGAGCTACCCACTGCCTCGTCCTAACACCATCTGTATGGCCCAATTTGATGATACGGGAGAGGATCATCCAGTTCCATCGCGAGGTATGATCCTTAGCCAAGTTGAACAGGCAAACTAATCACCTCCGCCAAAGATAGCAGATGCGTCGCCCATACCAACAATGATCTACAACTTCCCTGTCGTGACAGCCGGAATCAACCTCGACTCCAGCATCATCATCGAGTTGTCCTCCCATCCGAACATCGTAGGGACCAAACTCTCTTGTGGAAACATTGGGAAGCTCCATCGCATTACGATAGCCACGAAACCAACCGAGTTTGCGGTGTTCATTGGAAAGTCGGATGTATTTGCGCCGAGTCTATTTTGCGGCAGCGCAGGCACCATTGGGGCACTAGTGAACATTGCACCGAAGTCGCATGTCAAGCTGTGGAACCTCTACAGGGAGGGGAAAGTGGCGGAAGCTTTGGAGATTCAGCGGGTACTAGGCCCTGCTGATTATGGGGTATCCACGAATGGCGCGGTTGGTGGGGTGAAAGCAATCGTAAGCAAGGAGTTTGGATACGGTAACATCGGAGTGAGGGAGCCGCTGGGGGTTCCGAACGTGAAATTCCTCAGCAGCTCAGGATACAAAGATATCAAAGCCGTTGTGGAGTTGGAGCAGAGCATATAGGAGAATGCTAGTGGAACACCGTGGCGACTTCGTGGTTTCCAGTGGATCGGAAGTCGCTAAAATGCAGGCAGTGGTTGTTGGAATTTACTCTGTATTTGTATTACTGCCAGGGCGACCGAGTAGCGAGTCTAGGAGGGATGCCACCGCTTGTTTCGCTTCCTTCTTTTCCCCGTGCAGACTCTTGAGCTCAGCATCGCGGCGATGGGCAATCTGTGCCTCGTCAGACAACAGAAGCATGAGCTTCATGGAGTGGGTGATGGAAAGTAGAGAGTTGGCCGCTCGAACCTGAGTACCGTGTCATAGTCAAATCAGCTGGCAAGTCACACATCACTGCGCGACATACCATAGATTCAGCTCGCGACTGGGCCTGGAAGGCTTCTTGCGCGATCTTGAACTTGTCTTTTTCGGCGATCTTCGAAAGAAATCATGAGAATGTGGGGATAAAGAAGGTGTTTTGCTACTCACCGAAGCTAAGCTCACAAGATCGACCATACCGTCCACCAAGGTCTCGACTTCGACGTCCACCTTTTTGTTCCATTCATCTTCGATTTGTTCCAGGTATTCCTCGGAGTTTTGATCCACGGCAGCCTTTTTGGTCTGCGCATTTCGAAGGTTCGCAGTAGCCAGAGCAGAAGGCCGCGAGACATCTGTTTGTAGAGGCTCGGCCATGGTGGTGAGAAGCAAGTCGGAGTTTTACAGAATTTGATAATGAACGTGAACCTCGACTGGCTCCTCTACCTCAACCACCGCTTTATATACACAGCAACACACGACGCGCCTATTGCCCTTGCATCAGCCTACAACATTGTAGCTAGACATACGCACCAGACGAACATCTGTTGGATGAACCAGCACCAATACAATCCCTGCAATCTTGGCTGGTACTGTCCGGCAAACCTGATCCTCCTAACATTCATAATCTCCTGTGCTACAACCCAAGTAACTGAATATCATGCGTCTCTCTCTTTTCCCTTTCCTTCCTGGTGAACTCGTATCTGCGCTTGAGCGAGCTGGGATCAAGACCGACTCAGAGTTGATGTTCGCCGCTTCTACGGTCGATATCTGGCGGAAACTGCCTCCAGGAACTGTCACGCTGGACGACTTGAACGACTATAGAGACCAAGTCGTCACTAAAATCTCTGCGACTGGGATACGTGGGGATGTGCTCTTTGATCTCGAGCTTGGGACGTGCGAAGCGCAGGTGGATTTGACGAGTGGCCTCAAGGATTTGGATGCGCTTCTTGGCGATGGTGGTTTTGGGGGATCCAGGGTCTTTGAGGTATCAGGTGAAAAGGCATCCGGCAAGACTGTAGGTTCATCTGCTAAACACTGAAAACAAATCGAACCTTTGCCGCAGGCCCTCGCTATGCACGTAGTTCTCCGACATCTGGTCAGGAACCCTTCATCGGCGGCGCTCTGGATGGACACAACTGGCGACTTTTTGCCTTACCAGGCCTCTCAACTAATTGACTTGCATGCAGGGCAGGTTCGTCTCCTCCTCTGGAGTCATCGATTGCGTGCTCATTCTCAAATGCCATTTCAGGCGCAGTCCACTGCTATGCACCGACTTCAAATATCTCTGGTCTTTGACATCGAGTCGGCACACGACATCATCGACGCGCTGTCCTCCTCGCTCTCGGTAAACATATTCGTTGTCTTTCCCGACTCTCAATCATGCTGACACCCATCGTTAGACCGCGAGCCCCGGCGCACGAATTCGCATCCTAGTAATAGATAGCATCACCCCCCTGCTTGGGCCAGCCCTTAGCTTTGTCTCGTCCCAAGGGCATGCTGTTATGGTCACTTTCATGGGCCAGCTACGCGCTCTTGCACGGGCCTACGGACTGTGTATTTTTGCAAGTCACGCACACACCCTCCTGTTCATTTTAGCGTTGACTCATAGAGGGCTGCACAGGTGATCAATAATGCGACGTCCACAGCGCCAGCTGCACGCAACCAAAACTCAGCTTTTGGAGGCACGGCTGCGAAACCGGCGCTGGGCCCCTCATTCACGTTCCTCACAGATGCCACCATTTGGATCGCCCGCTTTATCGATCGTAAACACGACACGGAGGACGCCGCAGATAGAGGTATGCTCCACATTGTAGAGATCTTCCGGTCGAAAAGTACTGTATGTTTTCAGATCTTCTGCCAGTACTAAAGGGCTGGGCTGATTGAGTGCTGAACAGAGGTCGAGGACATGGTGTGCACTCCAAATACGCGACGGGCTGTTGTTGGATGCATAGCATGGGATTGCAGCTGCGTTCAGCATGAATTGGCATGCAACGTTTATCATATGATCCTGACGATGCAAGTAATGATATAAAGAGTAAGGTGCAATTCGCGTATTAAATTAAAAAGGATAAATGCATTCAGATACATGAAGAAAAAGTCCATAATAAGGCAGACAATCGGTTTAGTCGTCTCCAAACCGATCAGGCAGAAGAACGGGGGCAAGCAAGCTCCACGCATAGATCAATATGCAGAACCAGCTCGACACAATGCGCATCCACATAGCGGTCTCAGAGCGGCCGATGTAAACGACATCATCCGCGTCGAATGGAGTGGCGGTTTTCGACACAACATTCCTGTCGCCAAGTTAGCTTCCATACAAGAAAGAAGAAGCGCACGGAAAGAACTTACCAGTCTGTAAGGAGCATGCCGACGTACATGGTCCCGATAGCGAAGATGACGTGGAACCATGTGTACTAAATTGGAGTTAGTTTGGGCGAGAGGAGTGCATTGTATGGGACGCACGTTATACCGAGTCCCAGACCGCTCATCATCGCGCGTCTCGCTGACCTCCTCCTCTTCCTCATCCTCCTCGTCCTCGTAAAGGGCCGAAGCGGGAATGGCTCTGCAAGTCTATCAGTAAAGCAAGCATGGCGGATACACACCACTTACCCAGCTTCGACGGCAGCCAATAGCGCCTGGTACCTGGGTGTCTCAGTCCTTCCAGGCTGTGTATTCACCACGCCCAGCTCCGCGTGCCCAGGGGTATCCTCTCCACCCAGGCGTACCGCGCCTTCCTTCTTCTTCCCAACCAGTGCCCGACTCTGTGTAGCCGCCCGCGTCGTCGAATACGCAATCGCCAAAAACGTAAACACAGCTCCTAGCACCACCGTCGTCGTGCGCGTTCCGCTCTTGCGAAGGGGGTTGCAGCTCTCGCTTCCCGCGCCATGCTCGTGGTTCGACACGGCGGAGACGACGAGATAGGTGCAGTATACGGCGACCATGCCTGCCTGTGCGAGCCCCGATCGTGGGTTGTACTCCTGCACCGCGGGATGGACGCACAGGCCTGTGATGATAATGCAGAGGGCGAGGTTGAAGGAGATGAAGAAGCGGTTGAGTGTGCACCCGCTCCCGGCGAAGAACGCGTACAGCACGCCCGTGAGCGCGATGGTTCCCGCGTACATGAGCGCGGTGGAGCCGATGAGGATCCATTGCCAGAGGTTGGAATCGGAGTTCTCCCAGTTCTCGAGACAGGTCTCGGAGTAGGTGTGTGCAAAGTCGACGAGGAGCACGAGGCCGAGGAGGATGAAGATGGCGGCGCCGACGAGGGAGACGTAGTTGCCCCAGAAGATGAAGAAGCCGTTCGGGATGAAGAAGGAGGTGACAACGAGGACGATCCACAGGAGCACTTTGGGGCCCCACCACCCGTTCTGGATAGCGGCGCGCTTGTCCTTTGTGTCTCTGACGCCAACCAGCGACACGCCGATGATGAGGTGGAATAGAGCCAGAGCGAAGCAGATACGATGGACTGCGAGGACGCCGTAGCACCTGTCTGCGTCGCAATCCATCTTGATGTAGTCGTAGCTCCACTTCTCGATCTGCTTGATAGCGAATGGCGTTTTCATAAGCCATGCCAGCATCGAATTGAGGCAGAATATGATCTAAAGCGGGTCTTTAGGGGAATGGTTTCGCGGTGGAATGTTTACATACTGCAAAGCCGACGCGAGTAGCAATTGAGGAGTTACAGTTGCAAGACTTGAAGAACATGGACGCTGTGTGTCTGTGTCAGTCGGGCCCCTCATTACGAGATATTTGACTCACCTGCAGTCGATGTGCAGCAGAAAGCAGCACCTGCAACGCATGATGTGGCGATAGTTCCAAGCCCGCCAGCGAGCGGTAAGCTCAGCAAGAGACCCATGGTAGTTGAAGCACAAGTGGAGACTGGCGCTGCGCAGTGGCTGTGCGGGCCGATACCGCCAAATCAGGCAGTGAGGCTCCTATCCCCGAGCTCTTGATCCGCGTTTGAACTGCTCTTTGCTCTCGCACCACCATGGACTACACCAACGAAGTCACACACTCAGAGTTGCTATTCATCCAGGGCACCCAGCCATTCAATGCCGAGCCTCCCGTTGACCAGCTGGTCCAGTTCGCGATCACACCAGAGGACCTTGTCTATTGTCGCAATCACGGCCCTGTCCTCGCTCTTGATCAGGATACATACGCTATCACAGTCAACGGCCTCGTAGGAAACGAGCTCAAGCTCTCTATGCATGATCTCCAGACGCAGTTTCCCCGTGTTGAACTCGTTGCTGCACTCCAGGTGCGCCGCTCCGTATAACTGCCAACCTCATGTGCTGAGAGATATCCCGAATGGCTGCAGTGCGCAGGAAACCGACGCAAAGAAATGGCTGCACTCAAACCAGTCAACGGAATTCTGTGGCAGAGCGGCGTAGTCGCCAACGTCAAATGGGCTGGTGTGCGCCTCGCCGATGTACTCGCCCGTGCCCAACCCACCTCCCAGGACACCCACGTGTGCTTTGCCTCGCACGTTACGCTCTGCCAGGACGACGACTGCTACGGCGCCTCTGTGCCCCTCGTGCGGGCCCAGTCCCACGCGGATGACGTCCTCCTCGCATTCGAGGTGCGTCAGCTGCCTCCCTAATTACGTGTAGCTGCCACTGACAAGCATTAATCGCTATCAGATGAACGACGAACCCCTTACGCCTGACCGCGGAGGTCCCCTGCGGCTCGTCGTCCCGGGATACCTCGGCGCGCGCTGGGTCAAGTGGCTCGACACGATCACCGTCTCGCCACACGAGTCCCCCAACTACTACCAGCAGCGCGACTACAAGATCCTCCCGCCGACCATCGAGACGAAAGCCGCCGCGCTGCCCTTGTGGAGCAAGTATCCCTGCATGACTTCGCTCCCCGTCAACTCCGTCGTCGCGTCCATCATCCCCGTGCCGTCCGCGAGCGCCGTGGGCAAGTACACGCTGGCGGTGAAGGGCTACGCCACACCGTCTGCGCACGCCCAGATCGTGCGCGTTGAGGTGAGCACGGATAGCGGGGTCACATGGCTGCCTGCCCGGATCACGTATCAGGAGGGCCGGTGGAGCTGGACGTTGTGGCAGGCCACCCTCGAAGTATCCTGTGAAGACGGACAAGCAGACAAGGGAGGCAAAGTATGGAGCCGGGCCACGGACGAGAGCGGGGATTGTCAGGCCCAAGAAGGAGTGTGGAATTTGAGAGGGGTGGGGTTCAATTCGTGGGGTGTGAGCGAGTGGGTCGCGTGATTGGATTGCCTGGGGGCGTTCTTGCACAGGATGATACATGGTGGGGGTGGGATATTCGTGGTATCTTCGCTCTGTATAGTATTATCATTATATTATCTCATCTGTATTCGCTCAAGCGTGAATGGTGAACGCATAAATGATATATAGCAGTAAAACACGTAGTCCAAAATGCCCAGCATGCACACCCCTCTCCTCCCTAATCGTCACTAGCCACCTGAAAATCATCGTGGAGTGTCCCGCTTGAACCACGCGCTATTCACCGCTGTCGCCTGTACCATGTCGAACACAGTCTCCCCGATGCCCAAGAAGCTAGTCGCAACGCCGCGGACCGTGGGGTCTGCGATTGTATCGGCGTTTAGCCTGCTCGTGTGTCAGCGTTTGATGCATTGCAGCTCGAGGTGAAGAGGAAGGATTTGGGGAGACTCACGTGAACCCGCTAGACCGCCGGACACCAGCGACGACGGTCGACAATAAGACGGCATCAACAGCATAATGGACTGCTTTTCCCAACATCTCTCTTGAATCCTGGTTTCTCGGTCTATTTCAAGTGGAATGTCGACTGCAGGGGTCGACGTCGATCGGATTTGAGGGCGGATTTATGTAGAGCAAAACTGGTAATCAGACTATAACGCTGCAGCTGGGCGAGTTTGGCAGAGGGTCGCTTGTGTAGAGCGGTGCAGTGTGCGTGCTATATAGCAACTTGAGGAGACTATGAGCCGAGGATGATAGAGGCTCGTCGTGTGCTTTCGGCACGCGTGAGCTGCAGCCGTGCCATCGCCCGATCGGGAAAGAGGTTCGAGTACGCGTTCGACCGGCATCCACGGTGACGCAGCAGCAGCAGACGGAGTCGGCGCTGCGGGTTTGGGTAACTGTAAGTTTTAATGGAGCGATGTTGACGTCAATTTAATTGGCGACCGGCCGCGCGCATACGTGCGCTCTCTGTGCCTCTTATAAGCCTTGTCTCGTCTGCCAAGTACCGCACAACATCCCCATCTACCATCCAGCAACCTACTACCAGCACCAGCACTAGCATCGACATGTCTCCCTGGGGATACCACTACCGCGTCTTCGGCGGGCCATCGCGCTTCGTGTGGTTTGTCCTCGGCGGCGCCACCGCGACCTGGTGGGCCAAGCACAACGAGATACACCGCGCCATCGCGAACAGCGAGGGCGAGGGGCACCGCTCAAGGTGTTCCTCCAGCTCCAAGTACGATCACCACCACCGCCAAACTGGTCAGGCGCAGTACGCTGTGCCGCCCCCATCTGCGCCTCCAGCGTTGCCGCGGCAGCAAGAACAGCCAGCGCCGCAGATGCCCATTCCCTGGTGGGGAAGCGAACGAACCCGGCAGGATGAAAAGGATAACAACAGCATGAGCGACCTCTATGAGACGACGCTCGAAACCGTCCTCAACACCGTGGACATGCTCAAAGCCGTACGTCTTCAGCACGAGTGTGACTGGGTCAAAGGCTAATTAATTTGCTTTGCGGTCATCAGAAGATAGCGGAGCGCAAGGCGGAGGAGGCGAAGCGAAGGGCCTTCCAGCGCGAGACCGCCGAGCAGGGGGGGGAGGCGGAGCCGCGGCGTTATGTGTAGATGCACGCGCAGTTCCGCTCCCGCAGATGGAGCGAGGGTTGCATAAATCAGAGGCAGGCGTGCAGCATGGCATGGGAGGCGCGGAGGCGGGAGCGGCAAAGGAGATGGGAGGAGGTCGAGCGGTATATTAATCGGGAGGAGTGTGTATGGCGGTCGGTGTGGACTGTTTTCGCGAAGGGGCCGTAGGGTCTGTGTTCATGTTGTATTTTTATTGTTCTGCTATGCACCGTCACGCTCCTTCTCCCGACTGGTACTCTTCTGCGTTATTCTGTACTGGGTAATTATCAGTATCCCCCTGATAACATATAGCATTTGTGTATCACACGCTTGTTGCACCAACACTGACCGCCCTACCAATTTTCATAACGCGGCATACTGTTTTCTTCCCAGTGGCCTCAGTGACACGGGCCATGGCTGGTCAGCAATGGAAAACATGAAGTGTAATACTCACTCGCGTTACGTGTGAACAGAGAAAATATAGAAACATGAAGTGCATATGTGATTTGCCCATTCGTCTAGTATTTGAGGCATTCACTGGCATTTTCAGTACAGACCTGAACGAACGCAAATGAAATAGGCTAGTAAATTGTGATTGAGCGCGATATAGTCTCCACCAGATCCAGTCACCGCCCTAGCCCTATAGCAGCCACGCCACGAGCCAGAGGAGTGCTGTTTGAAGACATCAGATGTAGCAGTGTATGCGGTAGTCACCTCCGGAACAGGAAAGACATCAGTCTCGACGTTGTCCTTGGGAGCCCAGGTACTGGCCTCAGTTCCGATGGTCACACCATGCCAGCCAAGCCGAGAACTCCGAACCTGCCTTTGTCTGGCTCTCATTTTTAAAGGCCCATTTGATAATATTCCAGTATCCAGAGCGCAGAGAACATCCAGAATTAGATGAGAACGTCGCACCAGGCAGTGACAGTATGTAGTGGCAATCAGGTAGCATTTGACAGCATTTGACATGTGACCGCGACTTTAGAGCTGCTTTTCAGCCAGATTCACATATTTAATCGGAAGGATGAAGCCTGGATAGGTTCGATGCTGGAAGAACTCGTCCTTTAGTGGAAAGTCCGGCACGAGACTGATTTTGCTGGTCAGCCAAAGAAGGTTTGAAAAAGGCATACAAGCAAACGTGAAAACTCACCACGAACCGGCGCGCGCTGAGGTTGCTTTCCGACCCCACAAGGTTACAGTCCGAGGAATCTATAAATATATGATTGTTCAAGGCGCAATGTTCTATCGAGTATGTATACAAGTGGGATATGGGATACAATGATGTCTATGTTATGAGCCGTGTATCGATGCAGCGGTGAGAGAACAGAACAAATAATAAGAGAGGCGAGCACAAATGCGCCCAAGATAAAAATAAAAAAGAAGGCAAAACCAGCCAGATCACTTCACATAATACGCTCCATGCGCCCCAACACCCCATCTATCCCCTTTATGAGCGCATACATCGGCCTCGGCAGCAACACATTGCTCCCCCTCCTCGTCCGCCCCTCCTTCCCTCCAGAGTCATTCCGCATCTCCCCCACTGCCCCCTGGCCCTTCAGGGCCCGCTCCAGCGTCACAGGCAGCCCGAGCGTGATCCTCGTCAGCTGGATAGAGACGCGGAAGCGCCCGCGGAGGTCAAAGTAGGACATTTGGCGGAAAGTGTGCTGGAGCTCGAGGAGCGTGGAGAGGTCCGTGTGGAGGGCGATGACGCACGTGCGGCAGGTGAGCGCGCGCTCGCGGACGGCACGGAGCGTCGCGAGGACGGAGTCGACGCTGTCCTCGCCGATTTTGAGGGAGGGATTGATGTCATTCACTGATCCTGCAAGATGCAAGATAAAGGGCATCATTAAATTTAAGTCATTCACGTGCAAACGGGGAAGAAACTCACGCAGCAGCGTGCGAATCATCTCGACATCGCCGTCGAGAAAGTCGTTAAACACGCCGATGATGACAGCGCGGAAGGTGTCGTCCGCGTGCGCGGCGTTGTGCTGACCCTGGGGGGACCAGTAGTCGTACGCGGCGGAGCGGCGCGTGCGGGTGTCGTACATGCGCTTTGAGGACGGCGTGCTCAGCACATCGTAGGCCACGGACACTTTTTGGAACGCGTGCGTCGCTTTGGGGTTATTGGGGAATTTGCTGGAGGAGTAGGTTAATGCGAGGTTCGGCGTGGCATATGGATTCGGAGAACGGATAACGGGACGTACTCGGGGTGGCATGCTTTGCTCCGGGACAGATAAGCGCGTCTGAGGGTGTTCTTGTCGAGAGTCGCCTTCCTCGATATGCCCAGGATATCGTAGAGATCGTTTTTCGCGAGGACTTCGTTCATCGTCGCGGCTCTCCGATCGGGCCCAGGGTTCGTGGATGAGGACGCAGACGAGGAGGATGAAGATGACGAGCGGGAGTGCGATGGGGATGACATAGAAGAGCTGCTGGCTGAGATAGGTTGCCACGAGATATTCTTTGGGTAGAAGGGGAGGCCGTCGTCGTCGTCGTCGTCCTCCTCTTCTATTGGCAGATGGAAGTAGGATGTTGCTTCTCTACTCGTCAGTACACTTGCATATAAACTTATACAGCCGTACATACCTGAGGATATCACGTAGGAGAACATGGCGGTACGCAGATAACTCTCGATTATTATTTCATGTGAAATCAGGTGAAATCATGGCAGGAGATTTACAGGGACAGCACGTTTTGTCAGCTGTCGTCAAGCTGTCACCTGCCACTATTAATGCCACTTTTCTGAACCATGGACAAAAGAGTAGAAAGAGAGAAAAGGTCATAAATAAACATTGCCAGAAAAAGATGGCTTGGGCTCGCAAATGATGTATGTAGGGCGGAGGATAGATAAAGCGGAAAGAGATAAGCAAGCGATAAGTGACCTGGGGACCACAATATAGGTATGCAGAGGGTGTGCTGCGTCGTAGCCGGCCCGGGAGGGCTACACCCCCAAACAGAGTTCCAGTGGCTTTCCACAGATTCACGTGGTCGCTTGAAATCCACAGACACTGTCATCAAATTTCCACAGAACGCGTCTGTGGGTTTCTACGGCCCAAAAACCCTCTGGATTTCCCCTCCCCGTCGGCAGTTTTCCACAGTCAACCCATTGTGCCTCATGGTAGACCTATAACCAGCCAAAGTACCCTTACCTGATAATCAATCAAATGTTCGGAATACGATGGTAGATAGAGTGAGAGCGAACGCACCTCCTCAGGGGTGACGGGGTGTTGGTTTGTCTTCTGGAGCTCTTCAATCACGCTCGGTTCACGTCGCAGATCCGTCTTGCAGGCGACGAGGATGACGGGGATACCTTGGCAGAAGTGCATGACTTCTGAGATCCACTGCGCATTCAAAGGTCATTCGCCTGGATCTAATGATGACACGTTCAACGCAACGCACCTTCTCCTGCACGCTGTCGAGGGAATCCGGAGAGTCGACGGCGAAGCAAATGAGGATGACGTCGGAGTCGGGGTAGCTGAGCGGGCGGAGACGATCGTACTCTTCCTGGCCGGCGGTATCCCACATCTCCAGCTCGACGTTCTTGCCATCCACGTCGACGTCGGCGATGTATTTCTCGACTACGGCAATCCCGTACCCCTGGAAAACGCGCATCAACAAGGTCAGCAGGCGGTCCTGATTCCTCAACATACGTCAACACATCACAACTTGCCTCAGGGAAGGCGCCTTTGGTGAACGCGATCAACAAGCAAGTCTGCATGCATGGGGAAAGTTATCAGGGATCCCGCCATTTTACAGCACAAACCTGCAGATATGTACGCACTTTGCCGCAAGCACCATCTCCAACTACAACTAGCTTTCTTCTGATCTCAGACATAGTCTCAGTAGGAGTTTATTTGGTTGGCGTGAGCAGAAATCAGAAGTAAGTTGACCGAGATTTTAGTTTCGCATTTGCTTTAGACTCTAGAGGCCTTTGCAACAAGCTTGGCGGCAGTGCCTGGCAGTGCGCAGAATTTCAATTGATAAATTTTTGCACAAGCCGCAAAATTTCAGCATCTCTGACTTCAACGCCGAGTAGCATACTTTATGCGAAAGAGAAAGTATATAGTCTTTACCGCAGTCATCGTAGTCAAACAACAAGGAGTGTCGGTGGTAAGATCTTACCAAGTTGCCGCATCGGCGCTAGACGGCCTTTGCCACCCTGGCGCGGGCCGAGTCTGCGAGCTTGCCAACTTCCTATCACAACATCCATCAGGAAAAAGAACACGATATCACAAAGGTATATAAGCTCATTATAATGGTCACAATATCAAGAATGGCTGCAATTTTTAATGCTGACCTTACAATGCCATAGGTTCGATTAAAAAGGACAGATTCTTTACATAGAGAGCAGATATGCTGTGAGCATTGCAAATGCGAAAGAAATATTGGTTGGTTGGGAAAGTGGGAAAAGCTCTCTATCGCGATATAAAGGGACATTGGTCATCGCGATCACCGCAGATCTTATGAGCATTCCGAACATGTATAAATGCTATCAGGACAAGTTTTCTGGGAGATGGAAAATTCATGTGGCATTGCGACTACATACAATATACAAACAAGACATCATAGCGGCGGAATACTTGTACTACTGGCTACGTGAGATAACAGGGGAAGGGGCATTCGGCAATAGAAGGCTTCCGCTATGGGGAATCTCTGAAATGGTGAGTGAATGCTCCGGTCACGCGACACGAGAATTGAGCTTGGTACTGAGACATTGAGAAATGCCCCATAGAGGCAACACCTTGGCATTGGGTAGAGCAGAGATGGCGGGTCGGAGAAATTTGATTGGCTCGAAACTCCCAGAAAGCGGTCCTTCAAAGTAGTGACGAGACATAACAAACTTGGTGATTCTTGATTATGGACCTCGGCGACAGAAGGCTTGCCAGAGAGAGAATTCCGATGTCTTGACATGTATCTGGAGGCTTAAGAAATACACGTGGATTGAGGAGACCGGAGCTATGATTCGTAGGGCAGATAATTGTTGAAAAGAGAGAGTAGGGGGAGGGATGCGATGATGAGATGGTGGTTGGAAGAAGAGGGAGAAAGAGAGCGACGCTGTGCATGGAGTGAATATCAGTGGGTTTATATACAGTGGAGAACGGGCCAAACAAGTACAAGCATACCTCGATTGAGAGTGTTATTTAGTGAGCGGGTGTTGTTTAGTGAGCTTAATTGTTCAGGGAGCGGGTGTTGTTTAGTGAGCGGGTGTTGTTTAGTGAGCGGGTGTTGTTTAGTGAGCGGGTGTTGTTTAGTGAGCGGGTGTTGTTTAGTGAGCGGGTGTTGTTTAGTGAGCGGGTGTTGTTTAGTGAGCGGGTGTTGTTTAGTGAGCGGGTGTTGTTTAGTGAGCTTAATTGCTCAGGCACTCGATGCTCGGTTTAAATGCCAGCCTCCCGGTTCATCCCGCGCATGAGGACGTGACGACGTATATCAGATCATGCAGCGTACAACACAAGATTCAGAGTACCCAGGGCCAAGAGAGAAGTTTCAAGTTCAGTCAGCACACTGTCGAGCGGGAAAGGCAAAGGTTTGGGGATGTCTGTGACTCAGAGAGCTAAGGAGGTCTCCCGAGGAGGCGATGTTGTTTAGGGTGGGCACTGAAAGACTTTGCTTCGTAGCAGGGCGGAAATCACAGTTGTAAGACCTTGCGATGCATCTACGAAAAATTTCTGCTTGGCTGACACTGTCACGAGTTGCCCCTATCTACCTGTCATACGGCCAACACATTCCATCCGATTCCATATCGTTCCACATCCTTCCACATCATTCCATCGCATTCTATTCTATCACGGACTTACTTC
>KV417509.1:183007-194340 GCA_001630335.1 Athelia psychrophila | reverse complement strand
CTCCCGACTATACCGCCGGTCGTTCCAATACCTCGTCAAATGGAAGGGTTTCTCCGACTCGGAGAATACTTGGCAACCAGCTAGAGATCTGGAGCACGCGTAGGAACTCATCGAAGACTTCCACTCCGCGCATCCTACAGCATACAGGAAATAGCACACTCCTCGGGACGAGCAGTTCTAAAAAGGGGGGGGTAATGTCACGAGTTGCCCCTATCTACCTGTCATACGGCCAACACATTCCATCCGATTCCATATCGTTCCACATCCTTCCACATCATTCCATCGCATTCTATTCTATCACGGACTTACTTCACCCACGACACGTGCCGACGTTACTCCGCGTTCATCAGCACAACCTTCACGCGTCGCATGTCTATCCACGCGTCGTCCACTATCAACGGATCTTTACATACGCATCTATGACTCCCCGGGCCCCTTATTGTCATATACGCTTACCCTTAGGGCCCCGGATCATCAGTACGATTAGATTACAGTTAGTACAAGTAGACAGCGACTTAGACCTTGAGACCTTAGCTTATCCTCTTTGTCTCAAGGTACAGTCTCACTTACTATACATTTAATATCATCTAACCTTTGTCTCAAGTGACTTGTATTCGCTCTCAACCACAAGGGTTGATACCTCACTACACCGCTATTCAAGCAACCCCACTATAAGGCCCATCTGGGAACGACTACGAATACACGTCGTAACAGACACAGAGCGGAGGATTGCAAGCCGATTGCAAAGGCATTACCAAGTCAGTGTCAATGTGGTGGTTTTGATCAAAGAACAGAACACCGCCAAGAGTTGAGCTGAGTTCAGAGTGTGGTTGTATATATGCGAAGGCCTGTTGTAAGAGCAATACAACAACTTGTAAGGAAATAGAAAATTGTTGTGATCTCGTGTAGTATCAGGGCATAGCACGGACGGTCCGATTTCCTGATGCACTCCTGCTGCGTGGGCCGACATGTGTCATGCAAATCATATCATCTGCAACTACAAAAATCATGCCTACCTCACAGGACTGCCATTGTATCACAGACAAGTACAGACAACAGGAATCTAGCTTTCCCAAACATGCACCATCTCCTGAACCCAATCTACGCTCTGGCGCAGCACATTTACCTTCAAGGGTGGAGTCAAATGCAGATGCCAAACCTGCACCTAGAGCTACAAAAGCAGCCACTCTTACTCCTGCAACACCCAACACTCCTCGTGTCGAATCCTTTCTGCAGACATCCCGTTCGGAGGACGGCATAGTTGAACAGCTCCTTGAGCTTTCAAAGAAGGCAGATCGGCCAAGAACAGAGATTCCAGGTGTTACTAGTTAGCTACACTCTATGGATGCGTTCACAAGCTCGTATCAACGCGGAGTTCCACAGACTTCCCATTTTCTACAACATCGACTCGTCGTCCATATGCATCATCGATCATCATCGACACCTTTGCATCCCCCGCGCATGAATCAGTACAGGATTTTCTGATCAATCTCAGGCTTCAGCGCTGACGTCAACCGCTGGGTGCAACAATCCACTTCCTCATCCGCACGATCAAAGGTGTCAGGAACCATTACTCAGGATATGTACTCAGAGGGTCGATTAAGAACGGCAGGGAAGGTGCCGGACCAGTCATTCAAGATTCATGTTCAAGGAAGGAAAAGGACAACCTGCCCAACTGTGGTAATCGAAGTTCAGATAAGATAGGGCTCATTGAAATACGACGAACGTCACGTAAACAAGAAAATTCAATAACAACTCATGTATCTCGTCTTTCCAAAATCGGGCACGATGGTTAATTCGAAAGATTTATTTTCGAATTAACCATCGTCTTGTATTTAGATGAGAGGACCGTAACGAATTGTTATTGAATTTTCTCGTTCACGTGACGTTCGTCGTATTTCAATGAGCCCTATCTTACAGCGAAGATTATACTAATCTTCTTTGGGACGCTGAGCGCTGGCTTTGGGACACCAACAACGAGGTCCTCTGTGTCATCATAATCAAGTTCTTCAAGCCCACTCAAATCGAAGATTTTGCAAATCTTCAAAATGGAAGGCTTGCCTTGAAGTTTACGAGCGGTGATGTTCTATTTCATGAGTCCCTTCATACCTCACTCATAAAATTTGTTATGCAGCGGGGAATCTTCTCACAAAATCACGATGTTTGGGCCTAGTGTCAACTTCCTACCCATCTGAAAGCCTTTTCCACAATTCAAGCTTCATCTCCGCCATTTGTTCCCCGCTGATTTCATGAAAACTCTGGCTGCCGTTGATGTCGAGCGCAGCTTTGAAATCACGTATGACGAGGAAGACATCGAAGATGCAGTTCAGGCGATGGAATTTATCAAGCGAACAAGGGATAAGGTTGAGGACAGAATAGTTGAACGGCCAACAAAAATTCGCAAATAATATGTAATTTTGAGTTTCACATTGTGTCCCTGCAAACAGAAGTGTTTCCTCATCCACCTGTTTAGATTGTGCCTTCTGATGGGCGACCAGCTATACATGCTGCTGCCGCTACCAAGCTATAATAGAACGACGTCAACTGCCCAGTCAATGGTCATCCAATTCTGCACGATGATATCTGCAGAACGTGGAGCAGATCAGTGATCAACACACACGATAATCTTTGACGAAGTCTCCCCCGCTCGCATATACGGCAAGGTGGGTTACGATGGCCACCTCCGCCTTCTTGTTCGGCCGCAGGCAATCACACAGCGGGCAGTTCTTCACGTTGATCATGCGGCTCAAATTGACACTGACAGTTCTACGTTTCGCGGTCGCGTGGACAGATTTCTCCGAGTCAATCACCACCACCAGCTGTCCTTGATTTCCAACTGTTCTCATTCAGTTCTCGAAGTTCTCTGTACTGTGGAGACTGGCATATCAGCAAAAAATACTAGCAGTAATAAGAGCAAATCAAAGGAGGCCATGAGTTCTGAGTTCTGAATGGGTGGCTGACCAGAATCACTCGACCGATGGCTAAGCTCATCGAAAGTCTACATACATGAGCCCTATGTGTGCGGTCTCCCGTGGCGAGCTTATCTTTCAACTTTCCGCTGAATTCCCGTCCCAGCCAGCATTTGTCGGGCAAGCCGGAGAGGTAATAGCATAATTGGCAAGGAATAGGGAATAGGAAGTAGGAGGGAGAAGGTATACACAACACTAATCATTCCTCCATTTCGATCATATCTGCCTTGATCACCCATGCTTCTCCAGGATGCTTGATGCCCTCATCGCCGGTCGTCTTTTGGGTTATGTAGGCTTCCAGCGGGCCCAAACCGAGCGCCATCGTGATCTGATCCAACTGGCCCATCTGTAGCGCTTTATTTTCTTCCCTGTTCACGCCCACCACGAACTGCGTTGAAGCAATATGGGCCTTGCATGCGTCATTCATTGGGGTATCGCACTGAAAACCAATTACGCCGTCAGGAGTTGTGTATACTTCGAAGAGAGTGTCACGTACACACGGGTATGCGCCAGCGGGGTTCACCCTGAGAATGGCGTGTTGCCAGCTTCGATTCTAACGGTACAATTTATATCCCAGCCGTGATGACTTGCATGACAGCGCACTTACCGTTTGTGCGTGCTCGATAAGATACTGTTTGTTCACTGCGCGAAGCTTCTTGTAGAGGCTGTTGGGAAATTTATTTTCGTCGGGGGAAGGCTGGGACCAGTTGTCGATTTCGGCTTTGAAGTAATGTCCGAGTGAAGCATAGTCAGATGTATTTTCTGGGACCACTCTCCAGAAGCTACGCTTTCCCTACAAGGCCATAGGAGACGCGTCAGTTCATTAGCTTGACGAGGTAGAGGTGTAGTAGGTACCGTGTTGACGCCTCCTTCATCGGTCCAAATGTTTTCGAAGCTTCCGATTTTACCCAAAGCCCCCCTGGTATTCTCCTTGACCAACAAGCAGTGGTCACCGGTGGTCTGGCCAAGCCAGAACCAGCCGTCTTCGCCACTTCCAAGGGTTGGCGCATGTACGGAGAAGCCACTAGCGACGTATTGTATGTTGCTTTGGACCCATCTATAATGTAACACTTAAGTCAGGGGCCTGGATGCCATATGAAATGTGCCAACTAGCCTTCCTTTAAGGGGTCGCTGGACCACAGGTTTGGGCTTGAGATTGTTGACCTTTTCCTTAAGATCGGCAGGAAGAAGTGTCGTAAAGTCAAGGGCTTGATCTACCCGGACGGTTCTCCAGTATTTCCAGTCACGAACACTGACGAATAAAATTAGATGCAGATCGAATCTTGCACGCAACAATGCTCACCTATCCTTCCAAGATCCTACATTGGCGTTGACAGAAATATCTCCGCCCTGAACGTTTTGTCGGTATCATCCTTGCAGGTCCTGGGCGAAAAACGACTCACCGTCGCAAAAATTTCCGTGTTGGATTTCTGTGCTAGTTTTCCAATGGAAGACTCTGACTTGTCTTCCCAGTCTGCACTAGCACTACCTTTATTATCAGGAGAAGCGATGGATCCTTTCAATTTTTTGAAGCTCTCGGCTTTTTCACCCTAGTAAAATGATTCAGCACCGAACATCAGTGAAACAAATATAGTGCTCCGAATACCTGTGAAGCCCCATCTGACCGAGTTGTCTGGACCAGTTTACCGCCAAGGAGAACCCGAGTTGCAATCACATGACCATAAATTTTGAACAGAGCTTTGAGAGCCGATGTACCCTCTCCAGCAGGCTTTTCCACCGCGCTGCGAACATCATGGAGGAACTCGGAAGAGAGCTCGAGCTTGGATTCGTCAAGAGTCATTGTTCCGTATGACTGTATCAGAGAGTAGGTGTAGAACTCTTCAGACTCCTTCATGGCGTTGGCCTGACTGCTTTCGTGGCTGCCATTCACTGTGAAGCCAACCCTAAAGGAAAAATCTCGCACGTCAATTCAGTAGCATTGTGTTCATGCGATGGTTCTCACCATTCCAACGATGCAGCCAAGGAGCCTCCGATGAAGCCACGGCGAGCGTATTCAGCCTCAGTTGCGGTATAAGACCACGAGCTGACATCTGAGCCTTCCTCGTCTATGTCCCATGTCACACACGAGAGTGGCGGAGCCCTGATAACAGGCTTGGAGCCGCGTCTGGGAGCAGTGCTACCGTAGTAGGTCCCAATGAGCCACCTGTTGTTTGCGAGCTGTATCGGATGCATATGGTTAGCCGGGGTCCGTTTATACATTAGTGGTGATCTCACAATCTTTTTATACTCGGCTTCGCCTAGGTCCAGAATCCCAAGGTGAGGCAGTTTAGGACCGGTGCTGGGCGTTTCAACCTCGGGTTTGGGGACTGGAACAGGCGACGGGAGCGTAGGTTTGGGGATCGGCTGTTATGCCACATTAATAATGCTACTTTCATGTCCTGTGCAACATACCTTGTCGCCCGTGCCGCTTCCCTGAGAAGCTATGAGTTTGCGGCGAGGCGAGGTGATATAACGGCTTACCGGTTCTGGTTCTGGATCGCCCCCAGGCTTACCTGCAGAGCCGGCATTGTTTGGGACAGTCGGGCCCGCGGGTGCGCCATTCCCCTCCGGAACGGCAGGCGTCTTGGTGATATCGGTAGGTGCGGTACTCATCGTGTAAAGTGGCGAAACAATGTCGATTGGTGTAATTTAATATAGAAAGTGGACTTGCGATGTCGAGGAACTAGATTTGCGATATCGAGAAGCTGCACATCCACATCACAACATTAAGTAGATCATGTTTCTTCTGCCCTGGGTTGATTGGGCGCGCAGCTGTCATAGACACAGACAAAGTTACGCCAGACAGACAATATGATTGCCCCTGAACTCATTTCAGGGAATGAAGGGATCCGGTGGAGCGCCCCAGTGCCCGCTGAGTTCACATTGTCGGCGTGTGCCTACCGGTAGAGCCCCCAGGAACCGGGTCATCAGTGCCAATAGAGATATTTAAGACCTCTTGACCTCCGTGAGTAGGTTTGTATAGAGCACGTGGTCAAATTTAACTGTCGGCATGTACCTATCGGTTGACCGGCCTGTACCTGAGCGTGTGATCGACTGGCATTCTTGTTTGGGCAGGCCCCAGGGGGTGCCACAACACCTTAACAGAACACCATCCACAGATTATCCTGGGTATGAGGGGTAATTGCATTCATTCAGCATCGGCAAGGTACGATGTCCGACATCCAGGTACCCATTTGGCGCATTTTGATTGTTCATAAAGAGCGTGGGTGGACTGGTTAACTAAAGTCAATCAACCCATACAGCAATCGACCCACCTTCAAAAAGATGCTCGCAAAGATGTTGATCTCTTTCTTGGCTGCGGCGGTTGTTCCATTCGTGAAGGCCACTCCATTCTCTGAGCTCAGAGGATCCGAGCTCACGCTCCTCACCGAGGTCGAAACCGTGACCTACGCTTGTAACTATGAGCTGTTATGCAAATATGATAGTGAGTTATCTTTTTTTGAACGCTGAAAATAGCAGGCACTTACTCACTATGCTCGCAGAGGATTGCGGCAAGGGCTTGTATTGCAAGTACGGGCAGAATGTGAATAAAGGCTACTGCTGCGTTAGGGGCACATTTGTTCCAGAGGGAGAGTTGTACGCCGTGCTTAATGCCTGAGAGCTGTTATTTTTGTCAAATAAATCACGATATGCATTTGTGATGAAGATTGAAAGGAAGGGATAGGGAGCCAAGGAAGAGCAGTTGGGCTGACTCCGATGGCCATGAAATTGACAATGAAAACCCGGAGTCGCTGCGGTCACATGTCAAATTTCCGATTATAGCATAATATAAGATAGGGCTCATTTGATAGACGAGATGCATGAGTTGTTATTGAATTTTCTTGATAACGTGACGTTCGTCGTAGTTGCATGAGCCCTATCTTAGTAGATTCAGACATTAGTACCGACCAGGCCCTCGGCGATCGGCGAGCTTCGGCGAGTCGTCGCGTCTTGTATTTGTATCGAACATACCCTCATTTTGACCCTACTTGCGTCAGCATAAAATCGAACCTGCCTCCCTCAATGACCTCAGGGCCGTCCGCATAAGTATTGAACACCGTATAGGATGGACCGGGGTCCTATCGGCACTCCGTGTCGGTAGTCATAGGTGAACAGTGGGGTGCGGGATCAGAGGGGATGGTGGGTGGGGAAGCGTGTACAGGGGCCGGAGAGTCGCCACTTGGACTTAGATTAGTATGGGAATGTTTACAACTGCAATCTTACTTACATAGGATTGTGCACGGGAACCAAACTGTTTCTCTGACCCAACAGAGTTAGTGAACGAGGGGATGAGAAGAGGTGTGATGTTACTCACCTTTCGACGTACTTTTGCCCCCGCCTGCAACTCCCGAACCTCGCTTCCAGATCGTTCTCCATTAGTAGACAACTTATCACCGCCGGAATCTTGCTCGCCCTCCACAGAGACAATTGTCGATGCTGAGGTCCGAGTTCTCTTTATAATGGGAGAGCTTGCCGTGGTGTGCTTGCGTTTGCGGGAAACACTTATGCCCTCGGTATTGGGAACCCTCGTTTGTTCTACCGTGATCCCAACGGGGGCGGTCGGGTGCGTCTCCTTCCAATCTGAATAGAACGGGGATATAAAGTGGTTGACTTTCCAATTGTTGTCGCAAAGCCGAAAATTTGGGAAAGTTGTGGTAATCGCTAAAACGGCCTTTGCAATGAGATCGCCAGTTGCCTCACGCCAAAGCCTGGGAAGATTCTGGGGTTGTTGCAGGATTTCCTGATTGAAAAAGCTTCGCGAATATTCACGAATCATTTGGCACTCCATTTCCGGGATGGGAGTACCATTCTCGTCTTCCATCTGTCGTAGGTTACGGCCATTCACATTGTCGCTCTCGTCCTCCGTACTATAATCAACCCGGTGCCAAAAACGGACTCTCGGATAATCGGCTTGTTTTGGTGGAATCGAAGGCTGAGTTGCTTGGGTGATATCTAGGCGAGATTCGTTCTCCATAAATCTATAGCATAGCGATCAGCCCTTAGTATAGAAATATAAGCTTCACATAAATGTCCTTACCTCCATAAACAAGCAGCAACCTGAACTCTTTCAGCTTCCATCTGAAATCTACGAACTTCGCTCCTAAGGCTAAGGAGGGATGTGCTAGGTCATGAAAAAGGAAACCCGCCATCAAATGCACAGCCGCCTACAGCTGCGCATCAGCAGAATGGGGGATTTCCTACAAGGTTTTATAAAGGTATTATATAGATCGAAAAATGTAGAAGACCTGGAATGCCTTTATAAACTTAGAAACTTTGTGAAAAACATGTAATATTACATGATTTGCGAGTCTGTCTCAGTGTTACGGGTGGCTGTAAATTCCGATTTCATTGTAAACTTAAGACGTCGTGTTAAAGTGTAGCTACTTTGTGAGTGACTGTAAATCCCGATTCCCTTACAAACTTAAAAGGTCGTGGTAAAATGTAGAAACATTGGATAGGTTTCAAGTATTGAGATCACATTATAGAGCTTAGATGTACTGATAATGGCAGGCAAGTGTAATGGAGATGGTACAAATTGTTGCATTGCAAAAATATAAACATGCGCTATGTAAACATTTCACTAGGAACTATAAAGCGAGAGGGGTTGCTAGCCGCATAAGCAACGAGAAGGTTTTCCCTGGGTGACTGTGACCGTGACTGCAGAGACGCTGTTGAGGGTCCGTGCGACAGGATACTTGTGTGAGCGTGGGCGGTCTGTTCTCATTCGCCTCTCGAGTAAGTAAAGCAAGTGTTTATTGAGTATGGAAGTGGCTGAGCGATCCAAAATTGAGCTTGAACGATCAAAGTGCATAGGATGTTGAAGGCATCCAGTGGATTTTGCTAGGAAGAGGCGTGCAGATCACGAGGCGTGCACTTAGCGTAGGGGCGAAGCCAGGTGCACCAAATGTTTGGAAGGCCTTGTACGTGGGAGATTTTGGCCGATTTGAAGAGGTGAATCCGAGGGAACAACAGTTTTGTGAATCCGAGAGAACGGGGTAGAGGTCCTGACTAATATCTTGGAGCTTCTTGGTGATGCCAAACGTTAACTCTTCTTGTTATGGCGCACAGAGAACCAATCCAATAGTAACTTCTGTATGCTTGTTGCCAGTCACTGTGCTCCATGTGCAAGTCGTAAGAGTGTGTGGCCAGGCCATAGGCAACCCAGCCCGGTGCAATGATCGAGTCTTAATGACGGGCGTCAGTGGAGAGCTAGAGGGTTGTATTATATCGGCTGTGATGAATGAGGCTGGGAAGATGGGAGGACGTTGAAAAACAGGCGAGGAAGTGATGGGAGGGAGGAGAGGAAGTTAAAGTGGGGAAAAGACGATTTCGCGCTCAAGTACACACCTGGTCCTAAGTTCAAGCTCCGCCGGATCTCATGGAACAGCGTGGAAGTGTGGACTTAGAGCATTAGCGCGGCCGGCGAGCAAGTTTCTCAAAAGAGAGCAGGATTCCAGCAGAGATATAAAGCAGTGTAAGGAAGGCTGTAAGTTTTGCGAGAGTTGCGATGCGCCGGAACCTTTTGGACGCGATTGCAGACACAATAGATCATTGATCGAACTTCACAGCACTTTGACAAACATCTGGAAATCGTTGGGACACATTTATAACTCATAGAATTATTGCCTACTTGTTGCCAATCTTTGAAAATGTTGCAGTGATCATTACAAGGCTTTGCAAGACCTTCGAATGCGCCATAAATGTGCCACAACATCCCAAACAGTGCAACGGCATGTAGTTTTCGGACCGACTTGCTGATGCGTAGGCCGTGAACTCGTGAACCGTGAATTGAGTATCCCTATGTACAACATCGATCGAACTTTCCGGCTTTTTGACAACCATCTTTGAACCATCTCGCAAATGTTGTGACACTTGTAGAACTCGTCGATCGCGAAATACTGTATACTCTTGCCATCCTTGGAAAACTTGCAGTCATTTTTGCAAGGCTTTGCAAGACCGTATCATGTCCCATAAACGTGCCACAACATTCACAAACAGTGGAACGGCTTGTAACGATCGGGCCGACTCGCTGATGACCTGCGCTTGCTTGTATATATCCTTCTCGAACTCTTCGAACAACTCTGTGGACTTCGTGTCACCTGCCGGCATCACTTGACTCGCGTACAGACCAGCTATGCCAGCCGCTGGATCGATCCACTGTGGACTCAAATCAGCTTTGGCTCAGCAATACTTTTGTCGTTGGCGTACCCAGAACAAGTTGGGCAAGCCACCCCAGGCCAAGCTTCCCTTCTTCCGCCTCCCCGGCAAGTCCTCCCAGCTGTACATGCCCCCCAAACCCCAAGAAAACTCTGTTCCCAGGTTTACATTGCCAGTAAACGCCGCATTGGCCTCCGGTATGTGCAGCATCTGCATCCAGCTATCCTTCGACGCCTGCGATAGCTGCGGTTTGAACATCTCCGCGACCGTCGCACTCCCCAGCAACTTCCCATCGTCGCGCAAGAGGCTCGCCAGAACCTTGAGGTACTCAGGGGCACTGCCCCACAATCCACCCCCGCCCGACGCATAGCCTACCACCTCTGGTGCAAGTTCGTTCTTCTTCGTATCCAGGATGAGCAGCCCCGACTCAGGAATGCGTGCGGTCATTTCAACCCGGCGTTGCTCCACCCGTGTCTTCTTCTCAAGATGGAATGTGATGTCCAGCATGTCGAGGGGGTCCCATATATGTTGCTGCATATACGTTTCCAGTGTCACGCCGCCGTTGGCACGCTCCACCAGCTTCCCGGCCCAGTCCAGGCCCATAGAGTACATCCACGACTCGCCTGGCTCGTACAACAACGGCAACAGGTACTGGGACATGAACTCATCATCGTGCGCCCCGGCGCGGCTCCCCGCAGGCGTCTGTCGCCACGCAGCTAGTCGTGGATCCATGAACTCGTAGGCCATCCCGGAGGTGTGCGTGAGCAGTTGCCTCAGCGTGATCCGATTTTTGGCCGGCGCTGTGACGGGTGTACCCGTAGTCTCGAAGCTCAGAATCTCTGGAGCTGCGATCTCGGGCAAGAGGCGCGCGATGTCGTCGGGCGAGTCGAGGGAGAACAGACCGCGCTCGACGCACTGGAGGGCGGCGATTGTGGTCAGCAGCTTGGTGCAGGAGGCGAGCCAGAACGTGGAGTCGAGTGTGAGGGGTTTCGCATCAGGCGAGACGCCTGTCTTCCCGAAGGCTTTGGCGTAGTTGAGTGTACCTAAGTCAAGTGTAATCGTAAGTCCCTACAATCGTGTTGAGAAGACATGGGTGGTACCAGATTTGTTGATGGCCACCAAGACCGCCCCCGGGATGATCTTGTTCTCTGTTGCAGTGCGGAAAGTCTCGTCGAGGGTGTTGGAGGACATTTATGAGCTGGTAGG